>LS487975.1:516959-596230 GCA_900490705.1 Pristionchus arcanus
GATGAAGAAACTTCAAGTACTATACGCCAATGTATGCTGCGCTACCCAAGTAATATATTGCAACCGATATAGCCGTTCTTAGGTTGCGATATAAAAATCACTAACTGATTTTACTAAAATTTTAGATAAAAATTCAGTTGTCGATTCAGCACTTGTTGGATTACGGTAATTTGGGTTGCTATATATTTCTTAGGTAGTGCAGCATACATTGGCGTATAGTACTTGAAGTTTCTTCATCATGTCTTTTTCGGTCCATTTCGGACCATGACCCGGGGTTCATGGTCGTGAATCACATTCGAGGCATGAACCCCGGGTCTTGGTCCGAAATGGACGGAAAAAGTCATGATGAAGAAACTTCAAGTACTATACGCCAATGTATGCTGCGCTACCCAAGTAATATATTGCAACCGATATAGCCGTTCTTAGGTTGCGATATAAAAATCACTAACTGATTTTACTAAAATTTTAGATAAAAATTCAGTTGTCGATTCAGCACTTGTTGGATTACGGTAATTTGGGTTGCTATATATTTCTTAGATAGTGCAGCATACATTGGCGTATAGTACTTGAAGTTTCTTCATCATGACTTTTTCCGTCCATTTCGGACCATGACCCGGGGTTCATGGTCGTGAATCACATTCGAGGCATGAACCCCGGGTCATGGTCGAAAAAAATGACCATGGCAAAATCGATTCCTATGGTAATAAATATTCACATAAGGATGTAGTAATACTATTTGTAGGATAATTAGTTAGATTCCCATTGTCAGGAAATGGGAATCGCTTTGACAAGCTGACATTGAGATGACTTTGGACAATAAATGCAACTTTTCAAAAAAACATGATGCTCCAATCCTGTTCATATGTGGTGGGATTGGTGCAGGAGGAAGTGGGGTATTTCCACATACCTAGTTTGTATGGGCAGAATTGGCTTTGCGATACTAAGAAATCGATAAATATGAAAATGTAAGTCAAAAGTCACGACAGGAATCGACCAAAATTTGATCCCAATAGTGGTATGGTGCACTCTAGGCATGCCTAACATACTGCAAAAGGAATTTTGGATCTATCTTATTCGGTTGAGAAATTATGAATTTTCGTCACTTTTCCACATGCCCGCACCTGGCGCGCCGCATTTCGCAATACGAGGAGTGACGTCATCATTTTTGTAAACAAGGTCAAAGGCCCCTCCGGCCCTATGAGTATGGTGGCCGGAATCGAAAATCCTGGCGCAATGTCCGGAAATCGGCCAAAATGGTGAATTTTCTCAGATCCGCTCTCTTAATTATTATTATTACTCAATTATTTTCGCAATTTAATATTTCACTTATTAACTCTTTGTTCAGACCCCTATAAAAGGCTCTCAGTCCTCCCTCTTCTCCATTCCCTCCGCTCTACTCCGCCTCGACTGGTTCCCTCCTTCTCCTTCTCCTCTTCTCTTCCCTCGGACCACCTTCACCTCCGGCCGCCCGTCTAACGTACACCTACCGTACACCATGGACGCGAGTGTGAGTTTACGGCACCCCTTCCCTACAGTATTCCTGCGTATCCCGACAGAGCTACAGTATCCTCACCCGTCACATCCAAGGCGAGCTACAGTATCGTTCCTACTGTAGTTCCCGATCGATCTACCTTACCCCGTTCCGTCCTACGCTTCCAGACTACCGCATACTAGCTGTACCCCTCTTACCGTAGCCCTGTCGATATACCGTACCCCATTCTGCAGTATCCCATCTACCGTATCTAGGTACAGTATCCCCCCGACCGTGCCCCTTCCGGACTTCAGCATCCAGTCTACCATGTACTTGCTGACCTACAGTACCGTATCCCATTCTGCAGTATCTCTGTGCTCATTCCGATTTACAGTATTCCTATTTGCAGAAAATAGCGCTCATTCTGACGATCGTGCTGGCGGCACTGACGACGATCACGGGCATCTTCTGGGCCGCAACGCTCTTCTTCGGAATCGTGGTACGGTTGCCGTGTTGCAGCCTCGAACGGCACTTCTTCGGTTTTTGGCCCAGCCTTTTCTCGCAGAGTATTTCCTCCCTACCATTTTCATTCCCCCACTCCATCCACATTCGGAGCGGTTGCTGACAGGGCCAAAAACCGAAGAAGTTCCCCTCGAACTACTTAACCGCCGGCCTTATCGGCGTTGTCTTATGACTGTGAAATGAATGCCCCTTTACCTTTACCTTTTGCCATGTTCCCGCATCGAGTCAACCCATAGTGTATACATACAGTAATCCTTGAACACTTTTGTTTGGATGCATACTATAAGGAGGTTCCGGAATTGAGCGGTGCCCATTCATTGAATGACTATCGCCCAATGCGCCTAGTAGCGAGAAAAGGAATGAGCTGGACGTAGGATGGCCCAGTTCCGGAGTGAACCCCGCTCTAATCCTGCCATGTTCAGGGAGCTATCTTGTGTCTGATTGGCTGGTGGATCTCGCATGGCATCGGCCTGGCAGCGATTACGAAGAGGAACAGCTGCCTCATGATGACCTACATCGTTTTCGCTGTGAGTGAAGAGCAAAAACTCAAGGACAGAGTGTCGAGAACAACTAAACGACTCGTTGTTTAATGTGGAAATGTACTCTTGCTATTCTGTGTGCTCTCTTGTGAGAAAATCGGTGCATGTGCCTATTAAACAACTAGTCGTTTAGTTGTTTTGAATAAGATTTGAATCCCACACTTTCGTATCTCGTCTCCCAGTGGAGCTAGTAACTCGAAATTTGGCCCTAGAATCAAAATTCTAGCACCACTGGGAGCTGAGATATAACATTGCGGGAATTCAAATCTGCCCACTTTCATACATATGCGAACAAAAACGTTCACCACCACATCTGAGCATCAATGCGTAAGACGCGTGATTGGAGAAAATCGGTGGCCACATTTTTAGGGGTTAACTGCTTGTCTTCAGCTTTATCTGTGCTCATTAAATGAATTCGTTACAGATTCTCGATGGAATCTCCTCCTTTGGCTGGGCATGCTGGCAATCGTGGTACTCTTCGCTTTTGTCGTGTAAGTTAGATGCAAATAGGGCTGTCAAGATCAAGAATACGTTTCTTCACTCCGCGCGCTCTCTCACCACTTTGACCGGTGAGAAAGCAGGCGGAATGAAGCGACGGGTTCGTCATCCTGACAAAAATGCCACTGATGCATTGCCGATAAAAAAACCGTCCAATGAAGTTCATTTGTCGAGCAAAAAAGGCGATTTATACTTGTATTTGTGAATGATGCAATGAAACGTTTTTGCAGCGAAAACGAAACGAGCGGAGTATAGGGCGGCGTTCAAGGTGTCATATGCTGAGAATGCGAAGAAATTGAATGTGGAAGAGCTTAAGAAAGTTCTCAAATATCTTACGGAAGAATCGCTGGCAAACGAATACATGTTCAGCAGCTTGGTTGCCTTCCTCCTCTTTGCGATCAGTTCTCTTTTCTGTTAGTGATAATATGTAAATTAATGCAAATAATATATTTATTCAGTCCTGAACGCTATGTTCTTCATGAAGGCCCGCAAGCAGGGCACGGCGCCGCAATTTCAAGGAGCCTACGGAGGCGCGCCCCCGGCGTACGGAGCCCCGGCCCCCTACGGCATGCCATATTCCGGAGGCATGCCCGGCAGCACCAACTCGGGCAACCAATCCGCCTAAACGACCGTATCACCAAGATACCGTACTTCTACAGTATCCCAACCCGTCTCTTATCGTACCAAGTAGGGTACCGCCCTAAATCACAAACTTTGCGGCGAGCCAAAAAGTGAAATCTGTGATAAACTATTGTGTAGATGACTGTTGCATTTACATTGATCTCGTTATTGAAGGGATAATTGTATTATTTTCGCAATTTTAATCATTATTAATATTAATCCTCTGGTCTCGCCCCTCTATAAAAGGTTCTCTCCCCTCACCCTTTCCCATTCCCTCCGCTCTACTCCGCCTCGACTGGTTCCCTCCTTCTCCCTCTCCTCTCCTCTCCACTCGGACCATCACCTCTTCCCGCCCGTCTACCGTATACCATGGAAGCGAGTGTGAGTTTACCGTACCCCAACTGGTCCTTCCGAATCCTCCATCCCATTCAATAGACTATTGTCCACCTACAGTATCCTCTCCATCGTTTTCCCTATAACACCCCTGTGATAACCCTGTTTGCTCATACCGTTGCTATTTTTTTCTGCGTACCGTAATCCGTTATCAAACAATGGCCTACAGTATCCATTATACCGTATCTGCCCTTCTACAGTCCCTGTGCATCTACAGTATCCCATCTGATGTATCTCTTCACAGCATCCCGACCCCAACCCATATCTGCACAACGTCAACCTTGTAATCTACAGTATCCACTCTACCGTGCCCCAGTATCTCATAGAAGCTACCTACCTACCCGAAGTATCCACCCTACCGTAACCAACAACAGTACTCGACTTGCCGGTACTGATGTCCACTACCACCTCAATCGTATCCATCTACAGTATCCCTACCGACCTACCGTATCCGCCCCATCTGATCTTCAGTATTCCTTCAACCGTTTCCATCCATTGCAGAAAATAGCGCTCGGCCTGACTGCAGGACAGCTGGTGCTCGGCATCATAATCGTCGCTCTGAATGGAGTCATTTATTCGTCCGTAATGGTACGTTTCGGGTAGGCTACGGTAGGTACGGTATTGGGAACTTCTTCGATTTTTGGCCCTGCCTTAGTGCCCAAAGGAAGAGAACTATTAAAAACCTCGCTTATTCGATCATTCGCGTTCTCCTTTCTCGTTGCACACAAGTAATAGTGCGGTCTTCGGGCGCTAGTGCCAATGCTTTACTTAATCCAAGTTCTCGCTGTTTCAGTTGGGCGTCATTGGCGCAGTCTTCGCGGCCATCTTCCCCATCCTCGGGCTGTGTGGCATTCTGAAGAAGAACACCTGCTTCATCATGACACACATCGTAGTGACGGTGAGAAATAGAGTTGGATTACGGTAGGATTAAGGTAGGGATTACGGTAGGATTAAGGTAGGGTCATAGTAGGCATACGGACGGATTACGGCACGATAGCATGCCAACAATTATCATTTCGTTACTTAGCGTGCTTATCGTATCCTAGTATCTATAACTTGTAGCAAAATGAAGAACCCATCTTTTCCTTACTGGCATAGTCTAGATCTCCATTGTCAATCCAAATTCTGAGCGCCATAATGATAATCTCATTTACAGATTATTTGTCTCTTCTTTCTCCTTGGCACCTCATACCATTTCTACTCACAGGCCAGCAAGCGATCGGGTGAGTACACTAGACGCACTTGAAAGCCGGGGCGTTTCCCCCATTTCGCATACTCTGGTTTCTCCCGCCCAATTGGATTACGCGCGCACGCTCCAGTGGGCTAACAATAAGATAGAATGAGCGGGTGCTTTAGTGAATTTGCTTTTGTGCTTTTGTGAACCCTCTGGGTCGCTCCAATTACCACTTTAACTGGTTATTGCATGACACTCTGCTCCATTTTAGAGCCCAAGGGTATTCGGGAACTTCTCGAGGACAAGGATTTGAAAACACAGTACGATTCGCTCAATACTCCATTCACGTACGAGAAGCTGAAGAGTCAAGCACCCTTCTATTGGGCTCAATTGGTACTCGGCGTGCTCGAAATTCCCCTATACGGTGAGCAGTGCAGCGGCATGGTGGGATGGGAGTATCATATAGTAGGATTTCGGTTCTTTTATTTCAATAGTATCGCCGGCTCGCGATGCACAGTGTTCTGAGCCGACAGAAAAGGGTGATCAAGATTTTTGCGTGAAACTTGCATCCATTGTTCACCCAACTAAAAATTGTAGAGAGGAACCTCTGAGCCAGTTTCAATTTTAAATTAATCAAAATATTATTACAGGCGCGCTGATCTTCTTCTACTTCAAAGTGCGCAGTGCGGTAATACTTAATTATAATTATTAAATAGATAAATAAAAAAATTCAGGTCAAAGCACAGCAATTTCAAGCGGCGTTCGGCGGCGCGCCCCCTGGATACGGCGCCCCGGCACCATACGGAATGGCACCTCAAGGCATGCCTCCTCCCGGCAGCACCGACTCGGGCCACCAATCCGCTTAGACGACCGTACCCGCAAGATACCGTACTTCAATACAGTATCCCAACCGGTCTTATACCGCTCTTATCGTGCCAAGTAGGGCCAAAATCACGAGCTTTGCGGCAAGCCAAAAAGCGAAATCTGTGATAAACAAGTGTGTAGATGATTGTTGCATGTGCTAACTCAAATTGAAGTAAACATAGAACATTTTCCATATCGATCGTCTTATAATTGAATATTTTGCAAAATATTTGTCCATTATTCTCGTCCCTATAAAAGTACCTATTCCTTCTGCTCTCTTCATTCGCTGTGCTTCTCTCGCTCTCGACTGGTTTTCTCCATCTTCTTCTCCTCTTCTCTTCCCTCGGACCACCGCAGCACGTCGTCCGTACACCTACCGTACACCATGGAAGCAAGTGTCAGTTAACGGTACCTCAACACTACAGTATCCCTAAAGTATCTACAGCACAGTTCAATATATTCCCGTGTTCCAATACTCCGACAGTCAACAAACATCCCATGATCAACCTACAGCATTACAATTTGCAGAAAATATCCCCGTACCATTCTTATCGTGCTCTGACAATCTTACAGTATCTCCATCGAGTTACAGTAACCTCATTTTTGCAGAAAATTGCGCTCACTCTGACGGTCGTACTGGCTGTGCTGACCACGCTCACGGGCATCTTCTGGGCCGCAACGCTGAATCCACTGGTAATTCGGGGATACTAATTCGGATGAGAACATTCGGATTAGGGTTGGCTTATCGAGAAATTATCGAGAAAGATCTCTTCATTTCTCATACTCTCTCGCCGATCCGAGATGTGAGAGAGCGCGTAGAATGAAGAGAGTAATTTCTCGACAAGCCAACCCTAATTCGGAGATGTCCTAATGGTCCTTAGACCCAAAATCAATATAACATTACAAATATTGGTTCTCATCCGACCTAGTCCAACGTGAGACTTAAAGTGAATAAAAAAGACTCCTCCCCTCATTTTGCGGATTCTAATTCAAATAGTCGCATTTTGATGATTACAGCGCAGTTCTTAAATGGTGCGAATCAACAAATGTATTTCCAGTTCGGCGGCTTTCACGTGATTTGGTGGTGGGTCGGACACGGGCTCGGACTGGGCGGAATTACGAAGAGGAACACCTGCCTCATGATGGCCTACATTGTGATCGCGGTGAGAACGGGAGGATTCTGGGGATTTTGGCCTCTGTATTCTCTGTATTTTGGACCAGGCTGCGACCGCTCTGAATGTGAAACGGGTAGGGAATAGAGTTCTCTTATTGGAAAATGATTTTCCAATAACACTAATGGATTTAAAATAGTCTCCTCATTCTTCACACTCTCTCGGCGCGACTGCAGTTAATCCCCTTGTTCGGCTTATTGGAAACCCGGAAAAATTTTCCAATAAGAGAACTCTAGTAGGGAATGAGTTTGATACGGAGGAAATATTCTGTTAGACAACATTACCCCTAAAAACTGAGAAGATTACGGGTTTCCGAGATGATTGCGAGAGGACAATGTAATGAGGGGGGAAGTGAATCAGATACCGCGATCATCATCATAATACGCTAATATGCGCCATTCCAGATTATCAGTGCCATCGGCGCGGTCGGCTGGGGCTACAATTACGCGCACTCGGCTTCCATTCTGTCTAGTGAGTGCATACGGTTTTCTTTAGTTTGAAACTCTCTTTGAAGCCCCTTGAGCCTTTCACATAGCAACAGCGAATCCTACGTCTTCGAGAAAATATGGGCAACACCACGACTCATCTTACAATTGAATGAAGCTTCTAATGAGATCAATTGCAGCTCCAGAGGGCAAGCAGGAGTTTATCAAGGCGTTGAAGATGCTCACTCACGAAGATTACACTGTGGCCTTTGCGGAGACGCAATTCAAGCTCTCCTGTGTCCTTGCCGGCATCCTTTTTGCTGTAATTCTGCCGCTGTACGGTGAGGCAAAATACATTATAAATACTTTTAAAAAACATGAATTTTAGCCGCGAACGCGTACTTCTTCATCAAATTGCGCCGTGACTTTACTCTTCCAAAATTCCAATCGTACGGTGGCGGCAACGGAACGCCGGTTGACTACCCCCTTCCAGGTATGTTTTTCCCAAAAATCTAGGAAAAATATGTCCCAACACAGGTGACATTTCGCCGCCACGCGGTGACACGCCTCCGGCTGGCACCGATTCGGGCCGCCCAACCGCGTAGACTACCGTACCCCGCTACAGTATCCCAACCCGTACCAAGTAGGGTACCTCTCCAAAATCACAAGCTTTAGGCAAGAAGCGAAATCTGTAATAAACAAGTCTGTAGATGATCATTGCAAGCAAATATATGCAAATGAAAACAAACAATAATCAAATTGAAATCCTCATTTAGCATCTCGATCTCGCTATTATTAACTATTTTCTTCCCTCATTCCTCGCTCTTGTCTCCACGTCGAGTGGTTCCTTCCTTCCTTGGAGTTCGCCTCGTGACCTACCGCACTCTACCGTACCCCTACCGTATCCCAACCGTACCCAAAATGTTCACCGCATCGACCGAACGTCCGGACACCCAACGCGCCACAGCGCAGGCAGGCGCGTCGAGAGTGCACGTAAGTACCGTAATCCAACTCTAGCGTACGGTACCGTATCCTACAATACCGTGACTTCAGCATTCCCAGTACAGTTTCCTAATGAAACGTTTCGTAGCGAACGGCCAATGTTCGGTGCTCACAGAGTATTCGAAGAGTACCTTATCACTCACCCTACCGTAATCCCTTCCCCTATTCCAGAAGCTCTCGCTCAACATGTGCATCGGCCTCATCGTATTCTCCGTCGTGCTGCTCGTTCTTGGAATCGCCACCGGCGTCTCCGCTGTAAGATTCTTCATTCTTTATTTAGGCTGCACCGTCCTTGAAGTACCCCTTCTGTAATCCTACCGTAATCCTAGTATCCACACAGTGCTCCTGTGCAATATTGTGTGGCGTGATCAATATGGATTAGTTATTACATTTTTACACGAAGTTATTTATGGATACGCGAGTAACGAGTTCCAAAAAAAAAATAACGGTCGCGTTCCAAATTGAGCTTTGATTGTATAATTTGTGCTTACTCAACGTAAAACCACACCAGTAATCGAGATTTATCATTGAAAATTAATTTATAAATAAGTGAAAATATTCGGAAAACGCAAAACAATGGTAACTCTTCAGGGCATCTACCATGTGCTACTGTAGTCTACAGTGACCCCCTCAGTACCTTGATGTGGTGCTCCCGAAATCGATAGCCTGCCATATTCTTACCATACCCTTACCGTTCATTCAGGGCATCTACCACGGCATCATCGGCATTTTGATCGGCGCACTGGGCATCGCGGGCCTGCACACGAGAAACGTCTGGATCATGCTCGCTTTCATCGTGTTTGCGGTGAGTGGGCGGAGCGTGGAGGGGGCGTGGCCTGGAATGGGGCGGAGCTTGGAAAGGGGCGTGTCCTAGACTTCAATAGGGCGTGACCTATTGAAGTCTAGGCCACGCCCCTTTCAAAGGTGGCTGAACAAATTACCTTGAAGGTATTCCTCTGCATCGGCTGGCTGATCGATGGCATCCAGCTGATGGTGTTCGCTTCAAAATTGTGTAAGGATTTTGTTGATGGTAGAAACTTCTGAAAATCGGCATGTTTCTGTGGGAATATTCTGTATTCGCAGACTTTGCGAAATAAGGCAAATTCGAAAATTGCAGCTCGCAAAGGGTACAATTACGACCGCAATGGGCTCGTAACTTGGATCTTTATCATATTTAAATAAAGATCCAGAATACACGCTTTTTCGGCAAATTAAACAGAAAATTCGAAAATTTCAGCTCGCAAAGGCTACAAAACCGACGCGAATGATGTTTCCGTCACCGCGATCTGGATCTACACCGTGCTGCTGATGGTCTACATCGCTTATCAAGGTAGTGATTCGGATCATCTCCCTTTTTTGGCCCGTGCAACAATCGCTCTGAATGCGAAAGTAGTAGGGAATGAGAATGTTAGGGAAGAGATAAGATGCGAGAAAACTGCTGATTGTGAGCCAAAAAAACAGAGATGAGCCAGAAATTCTCCATTTCTCTCCTATCACATTAGATGTTTTAGGGATACTTACTAGGGTTGTCTAAACGATAACGGGAAAACGGGCCGGTTTAGGGAGGGGAAGCTAAACGTGCCACGTTTAGCTAAACGTGACACGGTTAGCTCCCCCTCCTCTCTCGAATTCTAAACGGGCCCGTAATGGAGAGGGGCGCCAATACGGGCCCGTTTAGCCCGTATTGCCAACTCTAGTACTTACCCGTAAATATAAATTTTAAATAACGGAGTTTTCAGGCGTCCTCGCGTGGTTCTACTTCAAGGCGCGCAAGGAGGTGAATATTATTTATTTTTATTTTTTATTATTTATTATTTTATTTTATGTAATTGCAATTAATTTCAGGTCGTCGCCGAGATCTATCGCGACGCGTTTGAAAATCTGCGCGGAGGTTTAATCAATTATTTAATTAGAAAAATATTAATAAATAAATATCGCACATAAATGGGAGCTTCTCTGTTTTTGTGGGAAACTGTGGAGGGGGTTGGAAAAAATATTAAAAAATTAACTGAGAACATACTTGAATGATTCAATACTTCAGGCGGCGTGGTCATCCTTCCGGCGTATTGATCGATGGCGATTGAAGATGGCGATTACCTTCCATTCCGATACCTTACGATGACCAACTTTCTATCTGAAATATGAATAAATCATTTGAATGAGCTTTTTTCACAAAAGATTTATGGGTGAGCCCTGCTTTCCTTACACACAAAGCACTGTGGTCCAAGTGAATTCACTATTACTTTATCAATTCGTATTTCATTCAAGATCCCATCAATAATACGATTATTATTTCGCTATAAAATTGTTCTCAAGATTTTCTCCCCTTCTTTCTCGAGAACCCAATTAAATAACCCTACTCGCTACACCATGAATTCGAATTGTGTGAGTACAACTGAATTTGGGCTAACAAGATGAAGAATCCTCTTCTTCATTTCGAGAACTCTTTCATAGGTCACAGTGACAAGAAAAATGAATAGACGAATTGTCAGTACGAATTGACTCAATGAGACAGCCCGAATCGTATCAATCTACGTACCGAAACTTCATATTTACCAGAAAGTGGCACTCGGACTGACCTCAGCTCAGATCGTTGTCGGTGTGTTGCTTGGAATATTCACCGCTGCACTTATCAACGTACCGGTATGTGAAATCGTATATTAAAGGAGGGCGAAAGTCAAAGGCTCCTGGGACAAAGCCCTGAGCAATAACGTAAAAGTACTTTATTTTTCAGTTCATGATCGCTTTCAAAATTTTCCTCCTTACAGTACTCTCCTGTCAAAGGCATGGCTTTTCTATGGCATTTATCTCCTTGTTTTGCTGGCAAAAACATTCGCACGCATGAGGATTCGAACTTAGACCTGGAATTGAGTGCATGCGCAATAGGCGCAGCTCACAACCACTTTGCTACAGGTCGAGAGAGACTAGAAGAGGGAAGTGTAAGCGCGCCCGGCCTCTCCCTTCCCTCTTCCCTTCCCGATTTGGACCGCGCATTTTGATTTTGCCTGAGCCCTGTAGAAACTTTGCGCGCGTGTATCTCAGCTCAAAGTTGAACTAGAGACTTCAAATTTTGAGAATCTCTTAGTTATCAAGATGACAATCGGCCAATATTATCAGTTTACCTACGAAAACTTTGACTTTCGTCCTCCTTTAACCATCCAGCACAAGCCAAGAACTTTTTGAATATTTCCCATAATCATACAGCTGTCTTTGCAGAAGGGAGCAATTACCATCCTCCTTTTTCTGATCGCTCCGACTCTTGGAATGTCTGGTATTCTGTGCAGAAGTACCTGCCTAATGATGACGCACATTGTGCTCTCGGTAGGAACGTATTCAAAGCGCATATTCCTCCCATACTTTCTCTTGAATATTTTCACATTTTAATATCTCATTTTTAAAATGATACGATGGTAATTGCGCACCTACTAAACCATTCCGTGCGGCAATCGCGTTAGCTTCGCCCACTTTCACTCCGTTTTTCGAGATTTCCGCCTATTTCCACGTATTTTCTTTAGTATTTAATGATAAAACATGATTTCTGTGATGGTTTTCATTAAGCATCAATTAAATAATAAATGCTTAATTTTAAGCGCGGTCTTAGTATATTCGCAATTTTGTTACGCGCGGAACAGTAAACAACTTCGTGTCAAAATGTGATACGCTCTCTGCTTGTTTCAGATTCTCGCCCTATTTGTTCTTCCGATTTGAGCAATTATGGATGGAATCGATGCTGAAAAGAGATCAAGTGGGTAGCTTAGTGAACTCTGAATTATTTGTGATACCGATTTAGCTGATAGAAAAGAACAAAAAGAAAAATATATTGCAGCTGAAAACGGACGCCGCATGCTACTTAATGATCTCAAATTGGCCGAAAATTATGTGAAACAAGGCAAGTTTTCACGGACGAGAGCCTGCAAAAGGAAGGCACTCATAAGTGGATATTGGTCGTAATGGCAGTGCTCCAATTGCCGTTGTATGGTGGGTTTCGATAATGCTCGACGAACAAACAACTATTTGTTTCAGCAGCCATGATCTACTACTACTTCAAGGCGCGCAACGAGGTAAACTAAATTAAGCATTGATTGTTATACATAAAAATAAAAAAAGCTATCGAACATTTCAGGTCCAACACGGGGAGGTCGAGTATCACACACCAACGGAAGCTCCCATGAGATCATCGCAAAGCAGTGCATCCGCTCGTGCCCAATAATTGAGAATCATCCAACTGGAAACACATTCCCCGACTTCTTTGACTAGTGACCCCTACACCGAATTATGTATCGTGCTTTCTCCAAAGCCAGCGAGGATAAACGATAATGTGATAATTACTTGTTTTTTTACCTTACGCAGATAAGCAAAGCAACATTTTGATAGTTACAATATCTTACGAATATAAATTTCTATCTATAAATATCTGAAATATCTGAAGCTTGACTTTTGAGTGATTCTATAATCATTTTACGGGTAATTATTCATAGGCATAGATTTCTCTTTACGCAAAAATAATATTCCGTCTTCACCCGATATATTTTCGAAAAAAAACTCATCTTCATAAATTCGATATCCTTTGTCAGATCTTCTCGGCTAAATATATTTCGACTTATTCCGTTAATGATTTCCTATAAAAGCTCAATCATTCTCAAGGTCCATCATCCTTTTTCTCTCTGAAAACTTTCTTCTATACACTGTCCTATTCTCTTTTCGAGTTCGCCATGCCTTCGATAGTCGTGAGTCTCTCTCATCTTTCTTCAAATCTCCAAGAGTTGACATATTCAGAAAATCATACTGGGTTTACCGATAGCTCACTTGATCGCTGGTATAATAACGGGAATACTGTGGTTCATGATCACTGCATGGGTGAGTAACTGTCATCGAGTTACTAAATTAGCAAACAGTTAATAACTATCTATTCGTAGATGGGTGTCTGCTACATACTCTGTTCGCTCCTTTGGCCGTCAGTCGGATTGGCGGCTGTCGTGAAAAAGAACGCCTGTTTCATGATGGCTTACATTGTTGTTGCGGTAAGGAAATTCGTAACATTAGCACTGATGAATAAACACGTGAAATGTTGCCAGTGAGGTAGGTTTTAAGGCCGTTGTCATAATATTAGGAGAGATCTTGAAAAAAGACAGAGCTTGTGTAATTGCAGGGCCTGAGCCTTGTCGCTTCAGTAATCGGTGCGATAATGTACGGTATTCAAGGCTACGCGCAGACCAGTAAGTATCGATTAGTTAACTCAAAGAGTAGATCACTATTCGCACTAATATAAGTTGACCCAGGCATAAAAAATAACCAAGCTGGCAGCGCTGTTTTGTTGGCTTCGTTAGATTTCATACTTTTGCGAAATCCCCACTTTGCTATCTAACCTTTGAAGCAATTTATCGTGAGTTGCCGATTGCAAACAATTTCAGTTCGAAATACGGGTAATTGTTTCTCCATTTCACGTGCTCTCTCACCGGTCCGAGGGACGAGAGAGTGTGGGAAATGAAGAGACGATTACCCGTATTTCGAACTCTGGTGAGTATGCAATTCCAGCTCATGAGGGACGGACGTTCATGATGAATGCAACAAAGACCAAAGTACCGACACACGCCGAATTGGAGAGCCAGGCGAAATACTACTTTGCAATCGTCGCTCTCCTAGTGCTATCTCTGCCGATTTATGGTGATTTCTATTGATTTAAAATTATTTTAATAATAAAAACAATAAACTATCAGGTGCGATCATCTACTTCTTCAACAGAGCCCGCAAGGAGGTTGAATTATTTTGAAAATATCGAAACATTATCAAACTTTCAGATCATGCAAGACCTGGCCCAACCCACAGCTCCAATCAACCCTCCTATCAACCCTCCTACCAACGCACCAGCTAAACCAATCAATCCTCCCGCCAATGCTCTTACCAATCCTCCCGCTGAACCGCTTGGCCCATCGAGTAGCACGAGCACCGCAAAGCCCATCACCAAATCAACCAGCGCGGCTGCGTAACCCGGAGAGTATACCCCTCCAAAAAATCATTTATCGTGCTTCTCTTCCCCTCAACCAGTGAAGCCTGTGATAAACGATATTATGATGGAAATTTGCGCCTAAACAATTATATCAAACGATCACAACCGGAAATTAATCGTGCATTGAAAATAGTTTGATTTTATGAATCTTCCAAAACAAGCGATATGATCTTACAAAATAAACTTAACGAAACGAATTCACTGCAACGTCCTACAGAGATCATAATCATCATATTAGTTTGAATCATCAATGAATGAAGTTTAAAAAAAATTAATTCAATATCTTCGCATCAATCTTACTCAACTGAATAACGTAGAAGCGTTTTCTGTTAACGCTTAGAATTTTGGTATAAACTAATACTGAGTATATGGCGTTAGCTCATGATTTCTTTATATATCTAATCCGCCGATTGCATTGACAGACTCAATCATGCTGTTCCTATAAAAGGATATTCATCCTTATTGTGAAGCCTATCGATCCGCACATCGGCGTGTTTTTCTTATTCCAACAATTCAAGATGAACTTGACGGGGGTACTGTTTCCCCTAAATTAATTTTCTAAAATTCTTCAATTTTTTATCGATATCATTTCGAAATTTTACAGATCGTGGCTGTCGTCTTGTCGATTGCTCATATGGTCATTGGACTTGTATTGGGGGCAATTTGGGCAGTAACCCTCGAAGGCCCGGTAGATTTTCCTTGCTTTTTTCTTATACACCTTGACCGGGAATAGTATGATAAGATTGATGAGATTTCAATAATTAATTTTACCTCGCAATGATTCTCTAAATTCGCAGTATGGCGGAGGATTCATATTGGGTTCGTTGATTACTTCGATTTTTGGGCTGTGCGGAATAAAGATGAGGAACACGTGTCTCATAATGACTTACGTCGTCTTCGCGGTGCGTTTCGCTGAGATTGTTTTGAATGAAATTAGACATTTATTACAAAAAAAGTGATTTTAACAGTTCAGTTCCTTCATCTCTTCAGCATTCCCTACTATTTGTACCGCTATGGAATTATAGCCAGCGTCCTATACAGTGAGTTTCGGAGCAATATTGACATACTTGAGATTTGTTCAATGTAATGGATAGCTATATCATTTTAATCACAGCTCCTGAGGGTCGGCGGATAACTAAGGAAGGCTTGAAGAAGGAATTCCATATCACTGATGAGAAGTGTGATCTCGCCATGGATAAAACAATCATGTTTTGCTGGATGTTGATCGCATCTCTCATATTCATCATGGTCCCATTGTACAGTGAGCTTCTACGTTATCGAATACTAAAATCAACTTTTTTTTCAGTCTTAATCATCGTTGTTTTCCTAAAGGCACGCAATCTGGTGAATTTAGTTTACAGATCTCAGTGACAATAAAAACTTCAGATCAAGCAGCAAGAATTTGGTCAAATTCAGAATATCCCCCCGAACCGCCTCTGAAGCACGCTCCTAAACTAACTCAACCATCCCACCCCTGTAGCTGGCCCTTCTAATCGATGGCTGCAGTACCGTATCCAGAGAGCGTCATGCTCCTCCCCCACATCATTTATCGTGATTCTCTCCACAACCACCACTTGGTCATCCAACGAATGGAGTCACATGATAAACGATAACATGATATTTGTCATCAGAGTATTTTGCCGAGCTGAACGTTGTCATTATTTTCTTCCCGACATTACCGACACTTCAGATGCCTACTGGCGTCTCTCCCCTAACACACGTCTTCTGAGAGATTGCAGGAATACTGGACCCCCGAGGAACTAGGAGCCCAAAGTTTGAGCTATATCGATGAAATTTTTATGGTAGCATATGTAGGAGACGAGAAAACTTTTATAACAGAACTTTTGTCCCAGAACCGGCTTTTAGGTATATTCCGGTTTTCGACCCGGCTATGACGTATCTCAGCTCCCGGAGTAGCTAGAGACCTAATTTTTGGCCCAAAAAACGGAAAAATATTCTAAACAAATATTCTTTTAAAAATTTTGAATTTTGAAAAAATCTTCGCTACGAAAAAAAATAAAAAGTGTTAACAAAATCGAAAAATAATTTTTCCTCGCTCGGGGACTCCACCTTTGGGCAGGTTCTGACTTCATATTTAGAATCTACATACTCGATATAGTATAGAACTATTTAGAACTAAGGGCCCCAGGTGTTAGAATAGGTCTCAATAAGCCATTTTATCCAAATAATACCAAAATTTTGAACATATCGAATGTTCCAATCCATCAAAATTTCAATTTTATGGCCTCCACTTCTTCCTGGAATAATATATTAATGATTTTGAAGTGTTAAAAACATTATTCGAGAGTAAAAATATTTGTTATGTACAAATGTCAGAGATAAGAGAGACTTTCTGAGATAATTGAGCTTTTTACCCTATCGTCAGCACAAGGAAAACAACACATGCTCAAAAAATGTCACTAGGGGTAACTTTTCACGTAGAACTCGAAAATCGACCTTAAAAAGCCGTATCTCTAACGCCCGAATTAGTATAGGAGGCTTCATCCTGCCAGGTGGGCAATATCTATCTTTCGAATACGGTTCCAAACCATTTCACATGGATGCAATGTTGACATGTCACAATTTTTCGGAAATTCCGTTTGCCGGATCCTTTTTCGGGGACGTGATATTTGGAAAACATTGATTCGTAAATGATCTCTCAGAATAATTAATCAGAATTATCGGAATAATTCGTATAGATAGATCTCGACGAGATAAAAATTTCGTATTTATCGACCATTCCAACCGATTCCCCGTTCAATTTAACACTTAGGGTGATATTTGGAGAATATTCGACAAGTCCATCTTCATTTATCGCCCGGAACAGCGCCGAGTTCTTGGTGGCTCCAGTGACTTTTTTTGTCACAAGAACAGCTATTTCATGTAGGGGTTTCGACAAGTTGTTCGTGAGATACGACGTATGGTGGAATGAACTGTATCATTGGAAAAGGCCAAGGATTTTCAAAATAACCGCTTCGAATAGCAGATTTTCGTGTTTTCGTTTTGCGACCATGATTTCAAAAGGCGTTGTTTCAGCAATTATTGCAATATCGAGCTCCAGCTCTATTCAAAATATTTCCGAATGTTATTTATTGTTTTTTTTTACATTTAGAGGAAATGGCCCATCACACACTGACCAGTCCGGTTGGATGGGGATTCCGATAACTTTTCTCATAGTTGAGCTAGCTTTTCACTTTCTTCATAGAAATTCTTATCGCTATCTATACTAATTATTCCGATAATTCCGATTAATTATTCTGAGAGATCATTTACGAATCAATAATTTCCAAATTTTTCAAATTTCACGTCCCCGAAAAAAGATTCGGTAAACGGAATTGCCGAAAAATTGTGGCATGCCAACATTGCATCCATGTGAAATGGTTTGGAAGCGTATTCGAAAGATAGATATTGCCCCCTGGCAGGAAAAAGCGTTCTATACTAAATCGGGCGTTAGAGATACGGCTTTTTAAGGTCGATTTTCGAGTTCTACGTGAAAAGTTACCCCTAGTGACATTTTTTGAGCATATGCTTTTTCCTTGTTCCTACGATAGGGTAAAAAGCTCAAATATCTCAGAAAGTCTCTCTTATCTCAGACATTTGTACATGACAAATATTTTTACTCTCGAATAATGTTTTTAACACTTCAAAATCATTAATATATTATTCCAGGAAGAAGTGGAGGCCATAAAATTGAAATTTTGATGGATTGGAACATTCGATATATTCAAAATTTTGGTATTATTTGGATAAAATGGCTTATTGAGACCTATTCTAACACCTGGGGCCCTTAGTTCTAAATGGTCCTATACTATATCGAGTACGTAGATTCTAAATATGAAGTCAGAACCTGCCCAAAGGTGGGGTCCCCGAGCGAGGAAAAATTATTTTTCGATTTTGTTAACACTTTTTATTTTTTTTCGTATCGAAGATTTTTTCAAAATTCAAAATTTTTAAAAGAATATTTGTTTAGAATATTTTTCCGTTTTTTGGGCCAAAAATTAGGTCTCTAGCTACTCCGGGAGCTGAGATACGTCATAGCCGGGTCGAAAACCGGAATATACCTAAAAGCCGGTTCTGGGACAAAAGTTCTTTTATAAAAGTTTTCTCGTCTCCTACATATGCTACCATAAAAATTTCATCGATATAGCTCAAACTTTGGGCTCCTAGTTCCTCAGGGTCCTGCAATCTCTCAGAAGACGTGTGCTAAAGGACATCCGTTCTCACATTGGTCATAAATCACCTTTCGGCTTCGCTTCCGTCTTTAATCATTGATCCGTACGAGCCTTTAGCGCGCAGTTCTCACACTGAACATCCGTTCTCATACCGACTTCTCTCCCAATAACCGCCTTTGATGAGAGCGGATGTGTCCATGGCCTCTGATCGGATGCCTTCCTCACTCACGCCTCTCAGCCTTCCAACTCGATCCTTCGTATTGCCATTTCCTTCATATCTGTGAGAAGTTCGTGCTAGCCATAACTCGCATACCTCGCATTCCTCCAACTCTATCTGTCATGGTCTCTCTCTTTGCTCGCTGTTGTATTCTAATCGCTTCCTTGCTGGCAATAATAATAGGAGCTCCCATCAGCGATCCTGGTGAGTCTAATTGTTATATTTATTTTATATTTATTCATTTATTTGAAATCCTCATAATCGTATTTCAGACGCTTACGACGATTATGATTACGAGGCACAATCCGAGGCTACTGTGCAACAGCTGCCTACTTTTCATCAAGTCACGGAAAAGGTTCGTTACTTATTTCTATTTTACCGACACTTTTTAGACGAAAAAGGAAAAAAATAATAATAAAATGCGATATTTTAGATCCCACTCCACCTCAAGGTTCGCGTAAATTCATCACCCGAGTCATTCTTCTTCCATCTTCCTTCCTATCTGGGAGATGTCTCCACTAACTTGAGGCGGACGAATACGGCACTACACTACGTTAACTTTGATCAATTGTTCGCCAGTCCATCTGTCGGTCAGGAGGTACAGTAATAGTTATTGTCTATGTTTTTGGAGCAGCCTTTTCTACTTTCTCCGACAATAATCTGAGCAAGTTCACCGTAATCGATAACTACCGTAATCCAAATTGTCGTTTCAGGACCCTATCTTTGCCGATACTTCGTTCTCCGAAGTTCACTTCAAGGTGGAAATTGGCGAGTGCGGGCCGAGGCATTTGTGTGATGAAGATATGCTTATTGCTCAGGCGTGCTGGGTAAGAATTATTTTTGAACATTTTTATATGTATGAAACTGATGATATTGCAGGCATTCACATCCCCCTCTGGTTACGGTAAGCTCTCCGTCGAATACGATATCATTCGCACTGAGAGTCCTCCGCCTCCGGAATTTCCTCTTTCCATTGCACTAGTGGCAGTGATCTGTGTCCTGGCACTGATCACTGGCGCAATGGTCATCTATCTTGCTGCTATTTTCATGAAGGTAATTCGTCTCAATATTTCTTATTTGTGATGTTTTCTCTGGCGCTTTTGTGGCTTCTGCATCTGCAGGATAAAAACTGACTTGAACCTAATCTATTGAACGAAAAATTTCGAAAACGACGAGATGAGTTTTTAAATTTAATATTTTCCAGTTCCTTCTCAACCGACCACCGCGTATCATCACTGTGATTCCGGAGAAAATGATGGAGGAACGGAGATTGATCGAGTCGATTCCATCAGTCTCTAATAAGGTCCTAATTAGCGACTTTTTTCTCTAACTATTAAGTAGGCTTTGCTCATGATCAACTCATTCCCACGAAACAACTGATAAATTCAGATTACATCCCTATCCAATCAGGTCTCCGAAGTATCATCACCATCATGGAGTTTGGACTCATTCTTCCCACTTCGCACCTCCACCCCAATTTAGCTATTTTTCATTTCATTTGTTTATAAAATTTTGATTAGCATATGATATTATTCCGTATTCAATCCAATACTCGGTATCAATATGAGTGTTTCATTATTTTTAATGGATAACTAGTATTTTAAAAAATCGATGAGCCAGTCATCTGAGATTATAATATGAGAAAATCAAATATAGAAGTTAGATGTTAAATTCGATATGAGCGATTTCGGTTGCAGTTCCTCCGCTATACTTTGTAAAATCCAATTTGCTTATTAATCGGATCCTGGTCAGTCCAAGTCACAAAGCGAATCTTCTTCTCCATTTTGTGAAATGTCTGAATCTTATTATTGCAGCATTTTTCACGAATAAAACTTACATGAATTAGGCTTTCAAAATCCGAATATGGAATGCATTTATCATTCATATATCACGTGTCTTCTGAGATATTGCATGACCCTGAGGAAATAGAAACAAAAGTTTGAGCTATCTAATTGAAAAAATTTTGGTAGAGTACTGTGGAGGAGGGAATTTTTTTAGCGTTGGCGATTTGTCCGAAAACCGGCTTTTAGGGATTTTCCGGCTCCGGATCCGGCTAGGACCGGCATTTTCGTATCTCAGCTTGGAGTAACGATAAAAATACGGCTAGGGGCTCAAAAAATCCGCAAAAATATTCTAAAAAAGTTTCATATTATCGACTTTTGTCTATCGCTAAGTTTTCGATATGAAAAAAATGAAAAACTGGAAAAAATATCACAAAATAAATTCTCCTGGGAAGGGGACCCCCCCATTTACCACTTTTTGAACACGGATTCTGAAACTACATACTCATAGTAGTTCTAGAAAAAATAGAACTTGTTTCGGGAGGCGTGACAATTAGGCCTCCCAAGTCAAAATATTCGAAAAAGTACAAAAAAATTGATTTATCGAAATATCAAAACAAACATTTTGGGTGTACTTGGACCTCAATTTTTGCTCAGTATTTTTATTCTATCACCAGAAAATGTTTCTAAACTTATTTGGCAAAGAATAGCCTCATCCGTCCATTTTTTCATATTTTTGGTCAGTGTTTCTGGAGGTAAGCAAACCCCAATCTCGAAGTCTCGTGGCAGTACGCAAAAAGTATCTTCGACCGGGCTTAAAAGTTTAAGTTAAGTACTTTTGATGATGCTCTTTCAAACTGCACTTTTGAAATTTTGATATCGATTTAAATTTCCTGGTTACGGTAGATCAAAGATCAAATACTCGAATTCAATGATTTTCAGTGAAATGCGCCTCACTAAAAAAATCATAACTCTTTTCAAAATGTAGATTTTATCTCGTTCTAAGTTGCCATGGATAGAGGAAAGCTCTAGCAACATTTCGCAATCGAAAAACTCATTCCTAGTGGGTGCGCTCGTGCGGAGTGGTCGGATCTCAGATAATATTATGCAACTATGGCAATACCGATTTGGGGTACAATCCACTATGATTTTTTCAAAGTACCTATATATTACTCAAAAATCACCAAAAATCAGAAAATTCCGAGCGGGGAAAATGGGAACAGCATTTAAGCCTGCAGGTTAATTGATGACACTCGCAAATAAAAGTATCTGTTTCTTTTACTACCAAATGCGCACTGACTTTTTTCTAATTTTTTGTGATTTTTGAGTAATATATAGGCACTTTGAAAAAATCATTATGGATTGTACCCCAAATCGGTATTGCCATAGTTGCATAATATTATCTGAGATCCGACCACTCCGCACGAGCGCACCCACTAGGAATGAGTTTTTCGATTGCGAAATGTTGCTAGAGCTTTCCTCTATCCATGGCAACTTAGAACGAGATAAAATCTTCATTTTGAAAAGAGTTATGATTTTTTTAGTGAGGCGCATTTCACTGAAAATCATTGAATTCGAGTATTTGATCTTTGATCTACCGTAACCAGGAAATTTAAATCGATATCAAAATTACAAAAGTGCAGTTTGAAAGAGCATCATCAAAAGTACTTAACTTAAACTTTTAAGCCCGGTCGAAGATACTTTTTGCGTACTGCCACGAGACTTCGAGATTGGGGTTTGCTTACCTCCAGAAACACTGACCAAAAATATGAAAAAATGGACGGATGAGGCTATTCTTTGCCAAATAAGTTTAGAAACATTCTCTGGTGATAGAATAAAAATACTGAGCAAAAATTGAGGTCCAAGTACACCCAAAATGTTTGTTTTGATATTTCGATAAATCAATTTTTTTGTACTTTTTCGAATATTTTGACTTGGGAGGCCTAATTGTCACGCCTCCCGAAACAAGTGCTATTTTTTCTAGAACTACTATGAGTATGTAGTTTCAGAATCCGTGTTCAAAAAGTGGTAAATGGGGGGGTCCCCTTCCCAGGAGAATTTATTTTGTGATATTTTTTCCAGTTTTTCATTTTTTTCATATCGAAAACTTAGCGATAGACAAAAGTCGATAATATGAAACTTTTTTAGAATATTTTTGCGGATTTTTTGAGCCCCTAGCCGTATTTTTATCGTTACTCCAAGCTGAGATACGAAAATGCCGGTCCTAGCCGGATCCGGAGCCGGAAAATCCCTAAAAGCCGGTTTTCGGACAAATCGCCAACGCTAAAAAAATTCCCTCCTCCACAGTACTCTACCAAAAATTTTTCAATTAGATAGCTCAAACTTTTGTTTCTATTTCCTCAGGGGGCCTTTTTTCCTGCAATCTCTCAGAAGACTCGTGATATATGGTGAGGTCGTTCACTTTTCGACTTAGAATCTCTCGCACAAGCGATAGTGGAAAAATTTCATCGATCTCTTTTTTCACTATTCGGAAGTATAGCTTGGGAACAATTTCGGAGATTTTCAGCAAAAAGTCGATAGATTCTAAAAAAAAAGGTAAATACTGTGCGCAGCTATTATAATCTCACCGTTGAAGGACGGAAGGTCATAAACAGTCGCCTCAGTGACTTTCCAATTCCGAAGTTGCTCAATCCAATAGGCTCTGAATGAATAATTGGAAACATATAGCTATTTAAGTACTCTTACTGGTCGATTTCTCCTTCGTCCGTTGGGCTGAGACTGAATTCTGATACTTGACATAAGCTGAGCGCATTCGACCACAACATAGTCATTTCTGCACTTGCCCTACCGATACTGACAAGTGTGAAGCGCCTTATACCAGTAATCGCAATCAAATGCTCCACAATAGCACCTGTTTCCTGATTATTATTGTCTAGAGTAATACTTATGCCCTGAAAAATCAAAAAAAAAATGGTTCTGAAAAAAATGATAATTACAATGTTAGCAGGAATCATATTTGGCTTTGATATTATATTGTTCATATTTTGAAATCCGAATTTAGAAGATAATGAGAGCTTCCACAATAAACATTCCCTCGCTTCGTAAAATCGCAATAATATGTAGTGTTCCGGAGCATATGACTAAAAAACAAAAAAAAATAAAAATTTCAATAGAGAAACACTTACTATTCCTCCAACAATTAATTGTTCAATATCAGGTTGTCGAAACAGAACGAGATCTTTTACGAGGTTTTTAGAAAACCTACCAACCTAAAAAATCTGATTTTTTTTCAAAATATCTGATTAGGATGGAAATTCACCTCTCTAATGCGAAGTAGACTTTTATCATCCAAGAAATGACAGATATTATTGAGCGCATAATGAGGCAGGTTCAACAGATTGATCATTTCTCAGTGCAGTAATTTATGATCTTAGGAAAGTCAAAAAACGACCAATCACGATTTTTGATGAAAAAGATAGAAATTGAGAAATTGTGGGAATTATAGTGAAATGGACGCAATTCGATCTGTTTTGATCGAATTTGAAAACAATAGTTTATCAGAGCGATTCCAGTGGGGTAGGAGCTTTATATTTGTGTTCCCATCGACTGTGACCGTCATATAGTTTCCGAGGGGATGAAGAAGGGAGAAGGGAGAGGGTATATTATAGTGGCGAAAACAAATAAGTGGCTATTAATTATTAGCTAAAATAATTGTGGATAATGAAATAATCAAAAGAAGAATTAATGAAATTAATTGAAATGAGTCAAAGACAATCACTGTCAAAGACCATCACTAAAAAATGTAGAAGAGCGACCGACGACGAAGTGGAAACGGATCTTTTTTTTAATATTGAAGCCTGACATAAGGAAATTTTGTTCATTGTATCCGAATCCACTATTACACTCAATTCGTTTGATAAAGGTAAAAGGTAACGGTCACCCCGTACTCAATGCACGCAAAGTCCTGCGGGAGCCCACTGCTAGGCCAGTGACTTTGTATTATAAGGCCAATTCAGAAAGGAAGGCCCAATCTCTTCGTTCGGACCTTTTTCGTATGATTATAAAATATAATGTATGAACGAATTTCATCTACATGATCGTTTATCATAGATTTCGTTGTTTGGATTGCCGCATGCCTGTTATCGACTTGGTGCCCTACTTGGCAGGAGGCGTATGGGGTTGGGATGCTGTAGCGGGTACGGTAGCTTCGGTTTCTGCAGTTTTCGATACCGTTGTACGTTCAGTAGCTTGGGGTACGGCAGCGGGTTTTGCAGCTTGGGGCACGGGAGTTTGCTGAGTGGGCCGGAATGGAGCGGGCTGGGGCGGTCTAGCGAGCGAGCTGGGGCGGTCTAGCGAGGCTGGGGCGGTCTAGCGAGCGAGGTCTAGCGAGCGAGGTCTAGCGGTCGAGCGAGAGTTTTTTTTCCATCCCACCGTTAGACAGTTTTTGTCTGTCAGATGATCGTGAGATTATTTTCCATTCCACTTTTCTTAAAATGTTAAAGGTAATGACCGTCCCGCGGATAAGATACAATGTCGAAGAACATCCGGAGATTACCTGGGCTTTAAAATACATCGTTCATTCCGAAGCCACTATTTCTCACAATTCGTTTGAAAATAAAATATAATGTATGAACGAGTTACATCTACAAGATCGTTTATCATTGATTTCGTTGTTTGGCTTGCCTCAAGGACTGTGATCATGGATGCGACCTACTTGGCAGGAGGAGTGCCCGGTTGGGATGCTGTAGCGGGTACTGTAGCTGGGGGTGCTGCAGCCTGGGTTACTGTAGCTTCGGTTTCTGCAGTTTTCGATACAGTTGTACGTTCAGTAGCTTGGGGTACTGCAGCGGCTTTTGCAGCTTGGGGCACGGGACTTTGCTGGGTGGGCCGGAAAGGAGCGGGTTGGGGCGGTCTAGCGAGAGCTGCAGCTTGCGGTGTCGTAGGAGGAGCCACAGCCGGTCCCTGGGGTAACGCATAGTGGGGTACGGTAGGTACGGTAGCCATCGGGGTGGTCTGGTAGGGGGCCGGTTGGGGGAATGTTCCATATGCCGGGACCATGCCTTGGTTGCGCGCTTGCTCCAGTGCATTGATCTGCATCGAAATTATTTTTGATATCAATACAAATATTATTTAAATAAAATAAATTTGAAAATTACCTCCCGGCGCAGGCTGAGCTGGTAGCAGGTCAGGATGACTGAAATTATTCTTTTTTTAAAATTATTTTTGCCTCACACTCTTCGACTTATTGATAACATTTTGAAAATATCCTAATCATTTTAATGAAAAATACTTACTGAGCAGAATGATGTCGATGACGAGGAACAGATCGACGATTAATAGGTACATTTGGGCTTCGCCAGCAGCTTCGTACCGTGCGCGTTTGTACTGAGCATGGAACCACTTGCGACCCTCATCATCTGGAAAAATTAGTTGTTAATTTTTATTTTTATTTAATTATTGCACACATTTTATTGATAACTCACTCCAGTTTAGCCAATTTCCATGCACGAAAAAGAAGCCGATGACGTACAGTCGACTGCAGAGGGTGATGAACTGAATATGATTGTATTGCCACCCCCCTTTTGAGTCTCCCCAGACCACGCCTCCTCAGATAGCCCCCTCCAATCTCCGCCCACCTTACATTTAGGCCACGCCCCTTCCAGTCCCCGCCCCCCCCCCCTTAAGCCACGCCCCCTTTTCCGGCCCTCACCGAAATGACGCAGAACAGCGTTACGCCCATTCCGTTTCGTTGAACTGCTCCCGCCAGGCCGACTGCGTCGCTGATGAGGTAGAACACGTACGCGTAGCAGGCCTGGAAACTTTCATATTTCGTCAAGCTCCGCCCCTTTGGCTCCGCCCACCGCCTCAGGGCATATGCGGTAAAGGTACAGTATGATAATATGGATTCTGTAACAGTACACGAGAATATCTCACCATTATGGTTGGCTTGTCGAGAATGACTCTCTTCATCTTGCATGCTCTCTTGCGTCTATGACCGGAGAGAGAGAGTAGGCGCAATGAAGAGACCATTTCTCGACCAGCCAACCATACTCATTAGAGTGCGCAATACGAGTTGCCGCCTCTTCATTTCACGTGCTCTCTCACCGGTCAGAGAGATGAGAGAGTGTGTGAAATGAAGAGACGGCGACAGCACTCTAGTGCTCACCATAGCAATCTTTGCCTGCACGAGTAGGACGAGAAATGCCAGACTGGCGAGCGTCCAGATGATGTGGGTGATGGAGAGACCGATCGCTGCTCCCTGAAGTGTGGCACGGTAAGGGTACGGTAGAACCGGCAGGAGGATTACGGTAGATAAGTTTACGTTGCAGCAAGATTCGATGTTACGGTATGTCGAAGGGAATACGGTAAGGGTACGGTAGAACTGGCAGGAAATTTACGGTAGGATTACTGTCTGATTACGGTATGGTAACGATAGGAAAGAAGAATTACGATAGGATTGTCAGGCTCCGGTATCTCGCTCGCAAGAGAACATTTTGCCTAGGCGGACCGAATGATCAGACTGTCGTTACAGTAAGATTTGAGGTTACGGTAGTCTGGGTCTCAGCACGAACCGGTACTGTAAACTCACACGAGACGACTTTGTTGTGTTGTTGTTGTTGTTGTTGTAGGTGGTCTTGACACGAAAAATTGAAATAGACACTGTAAACTTACGCGAGACGATGATGACGTCGTGTTGTTGTTGCTGTAAGCGGCAGCTTGGGGTGGCGGGGTGTAGGGACGGTAGGCAGGATGAGGTACGGCAGAAGAGGGACGGGAGCCAGGGGGTGGGCCTCCGGGTGAGGCCATCGGTGGACCACCAGGTACGGTAGGAGGACGGGGGCCGGGTGGAGGGGGCGGAGCGGCCATTGAGAAACCGGCAAAGGTAGAGGAGAGAAGGGAGAATGAGGGAGACGAGGGTGAGTGGACCTTTTATAGAGTGGATTTATTGCAATTTTGAATATTAAAATGAAACAAAATTCAATACAAATTTTCAAACAAAATTTCGATGTTCAAATATCAAGCAGATTCAGGAATAAGGATACAGATCATATATGTTTGATAGAAGTGTCATAGAATGCGAAATATCCTGCATTCTCAAAAAAATACACAAAACGTTTATCATTGGTTTCATTTGCGTGCAACGAATTGTGTGCGGTACCCTACTTGGTACGGTGGCAGGGAACGTTCTCTCAAGATTTGGTAGCCTGTGGTACTGAAGCGGGTTCGACAGCTTTGGGTTCTGAAGTTGGTTCGGCAGCTTTGGGTTCTGAAGCGGTTCTGAAGCGGGTTCTGCTGCTTGGTGTGCTGTAGCGGGCATTGTAGCTTGAGGTGTTGCTGGAGCTGGTCCGTAGCCGTAGTTTGGAGCCGGACCGTAGCCATAAATTGGAGTTGGGGCGTAGCCATAAGCCGGAGCCGGGCTGTAGCCGTAGATTGGAGCCGGGCCGTAGCCGTAGTTTGGTGCTGGGCCTGCACCGAAATTTGGGGCCGACTCTTGAGCCTCCAGTTTTATCTGCAATTATGTTTTAAACAAAATTCAAAATAATAAAAATAATTTTAAAATTACCTCCTTGCGAGCATACCACTGAAAGAGCGTCAAGAGAGCTGAATTTATTTAGATTTAACATTTTATTTATTTATTTATTTATTCATTTTTGTAAAAATTACCAAGCAATAAGAAGTCGAAAAAGAATAGTCCTCCAGCCACATGAAGTTGCCTCCATACAAATTGGACGTGGCCCCCGATCGCCGTAGGAGAGTAGCCACCGCCGTCTAAAATTGTATCTACTGTCACGTTTATTTTCATGGGTGCCGTATATCACGACAGAGCCCATTTTTTTATTTAGTGGGCTATCTCTAATAACTCATTCAGTCAAAGATTTAAATAAAACGAGTATAAATATTGACTAAATTCAAAATTAGACTAAATTGATGATAATAAAAAAGCTCACGATTCAATTTATATACAAGCGTTTCGAAGCAATAATAGACGAGGCCCACACGACCGACGAGACCCATGCCCTGCAAATTATCAAGATTGCCAGCAGCCAATTCAATTTTCAGACTCCGCCCCTTTTCGCCCCTCTCCCAAGGGAGACCAAAGCCCAGGCGTATTGGTTGGTGGACGTATTTGAAGTTGTAGGATCATTCTTCAATTCTCTCATGTGACATCTATCTCGTCCAATGGTCACAAATATAAAGGAAAGGAAAACGTTTTTCTGACTCCGCCCCCTTTCTTCGCTCACCGCAAGAATCATGAAGACGAGGATGGTCTTGGCGCTTCGTTTGGCGTCACCGACCAGGCCAGCGATGGTTACTGCGAGGAAGATTACGTAGGCGAAAATCTGAAATGCAACCTTTTTTCGCCCTTCTGCGTAAGCTCCACGCCGTTCCCTTAAAGCTCTTCGGAATAGGGCGCTTCCCAACAATCGAAAACAAGTGCCAAGGCCTTGCTACGGTAATTCGGATACGGTAGCACGAATACGGTAGATCGGATACGGTTGAGCGGCAAGGGTAAGGGCTACAGTATCATGGTTACAGGCGGTCAAGTTTGATGGTTTCTGTAGTAGAGTTGGCTGAAAGGTAGTCTAAACGTGGCACATTTAGCTCCCTCTTCCCTAGTTGCGAGCGAGAGAGCATGCGGAATGAAGGGAGTGCTTCCGATGACTAGAGGTGTCCAAAACCGTTTAGCCAACCCTATTCTGTGGAGTAGTAGGAATACAATTGAAAGAAGGCTATTTCTCACCAGAGAGATAGATAGATCGAGAGGAATTTCTATCGCGTCGTACATCAAACTGGCCAGCATGTAGATGATGTGCACGATGGACATTGCAATCGCCAGCGACTGAAGAGGGAGAATCGGTAAGGTTACGTAATGCAAGGTAAGGTCGGTAAGGTAAGGTTACGGAAGATCCGGGAAGGGAATTGAGGTGGAACAGGAAAGGGTACGGTAAGATTACAGTAGAGTCTGGATGTGGATCGCAGAAGGATTGGAAGTGATACGGTGAGATTACGGTATGACGTATGAGTCACGGTAGTGCGGATTCTGTAGACCAAAGTGTGCAGTAAAACAGCTAGAGTGGGAGTATGAAATCACGAGACTTAGTCATGGCGCGAAGAACCGAACATGTTGTGCAGTAAACTTACACGAGACGCACAACACATGGTGTACGGTCGGAGTACGGTAGGAGTACGGTAGGAGTACGGTCGGAGTACGGTAGGAGCAGGATAGGAGTACGGTAGGAGTACGGTAGGAGTACGGTAGGAGTACGGTAGGAGTACGGTAGGAGTACGGTGAGAGTACGGTAGGAGCAGGGTAGATGAGCGAGTGGAAGAGGTGGTCCGAGTGAAGAAACGAGAAGGGACCAGTCGAGGTCGAGTTGAGAAGGGAGAATGAGGGAGACGAGGGTGAATGGGTCTTTTATAGGGAGAAATATTAACAAAATTGAATATTGAAATTAACAAAAAAATATATAATTGAAAATCAATATTGAGTTATTCAAATACTGAAATTGTCCATTCAATTGTTCATTAAGTTCACTGGTGCTTCATGATCTTGCATGAGTTTTTTCAATGATCAATGATCAGAATCAATTTCGGGTTCATCGCAAAATTGCTATTAGATTGTCTGGAAATTGCGGCCGCAAACTTGGATGTTCTGTTTGTTGACCGTACATTTTTCTGTGACATTCAAACGAATGGTTTATTATATTATAGATCCTATTAATATTATTTAATTATCATTTCAAAATAGTCAATAAATGCATTTACTAAATTGGTGAAATCAGATCTGAGCGAGAGGAAACATAAGAAATTGTATTCGAGACATCGATAAAATGAAATGTGAGAATAAATTATGGAAATTCAATGTTTGAACAATTTTAACTATACATATAGGGATTTAAAGTGTTCATTGCAAAATCAGACATTGAAATCCATATGAACGATTTCGGTTGCAGTGCCTCTGTATTTGGGTAGTATATTGTATAATCCGATGTGGAATTCCGTTTCGTCCATGTCAGTCCACGTTACAAACCGAATTCTCTTGTCCATTTGGTGAAATGTCTGAAACACATTATTGCAGTCTTTTCGCGAATATAACTTACAAGTATTAAGCTTTCAACATCAGAGAGTGGAAGAATTTTGTCATGCATAAATATCGTGAGGTCGTTCACTCTTCTACTCAGAATCTCTTTCACAATGGGTAGAGGAACAATTTCGTCGTGTTCCTTTTTCATAATACTGAACCAAAGTTTCTTCACGACCACGGAGATTTTCAACAAAAAAATTATAGATTCTAAACAAAGACGGTTGCTATAATCTTTGAATGCTGTTGATCTCACCTTTGTATGAAGGCAGATCAGAAAAAATAGCATCATTTACTTTCCATTTTCGTGTTTTATCAATCCAGTGGCATCTAAATGAATAATTGAAAAGTATATTGACCGGCTGAGACTCACAAATCTAATCTTCCTTGCTTTTTTGGCGCAAAATTTATGACCGATATTTTACACAAGTCGAGAGCATTCGAACATAAAATAACCATTTCGGAACTTGCACTTCCAAAATATGCGAGTTTAATTGTTCGTCTACCAATAATTCGCTTCAGATGTTCTAGAACAGCTCTTGCTAACACTTTCTTTTTGAGATAAATCACTATACCCTGTAAAGTTTAATTAAAAGATACCGTTAAAATATAATTTACATTGTTTCTCGTAGTATGAGGAGACATATTTGGCTTAGAAATCAATCGCTTCATCTTTTTTAAGAGAACGGATCGGTAATTTTCGACCACCCCCCGGACACGTGCCCCCCGGAATGAGAACCGCATGCCCATACTTTGTGCATATACACCCCTCGGCCCCTTATTACACATACCACCATTTATATCCCTCTTCGGTCTACCTTAGGCAAAATATTTGGTCGCAAAGTTGAAAAATCGAAAAATCATTATTTTTGAACGGGACAAGCTAGACCCAAAATCTCTTTTGCAGTGTACTAGGCATGACTAGAAACCATAAATGCGCCATCCTGATTGAATTACATCGCTTTGCAAACCAGATTTCTCGATCAACTTTTTAGGTTTTTGGCCCAAAATTTTTTTACAGTGAATTTCCGTAAGCTCTGAAATTGCTCAAAAATTAGTTTTATGGATCCTCTGTGTAATCCGGCAAAAATTAGGACAAAATATTTTCCCTAAAGTGCTCTCCCAGAAGCTCGAAACTTAAAAATGAGGGTAAATAGCGGTTTTCTGGAAGTTTCTCCACACTATCGTTGAGATTCATCCGGAAAGTAATTCAAATAATATATTTTACATGTATTATGAATATTCATTCCCATTAGGGTCGATTATGAAAAAAAATTTTTTTGGATTTTTTTGGACCATGACCCGGGGTTCATGCCCTCATCCAACCATGAACCCGGGGTCATGGTCCAAAAATTTCATGAAATTTCATGATTGAAAAATGTCAAGTACCGTACGGTAATGCATACATATGTGACTGTGAAATATGCCATATACCGATATACCGTATTCTGGCTATCGTAAAGTGATTTTTCAATACAATTTTAGGAAAACTGTCATTCCACAATTAAACGAGTTTCAGAATTCGGTATTATGGGCTGCAATATATTGCTGTAAGACTCTCCTGTAATTTGCCGTATAGTATTTGTCATTCCTCAACCACATTTTTTTTGAAAATTTTTGCCCATGACCCCGGGTTCATGGAATTCCGGAAAAAAAAGTTTTTTGAAATCAACTTCAATGGCTCTGAATATTCATAATACATGTAAATTATATGATTTGAATTACTTTCCGGATGAATCTCAACGATAGCGTGGAGAAACTTCCAGAAAACCGCTATTTACCCTCATTTTTAAGTTTCGAGCTTCTTGGAGAGCACTTTAGGGAAAATATTTTGTCCTAATTTTTTCCGGATTACACAGAGGATCCATAAAACTAATTTTTGAGCAATTTCAGAGCTTACGGAAATTCGCTGTAAAAAAATTTTGGGCCAAAAACATAAAAAGTTGATCGAGAAATCTGGTTTGCAAAGCGATGTAATTCAATCAGGATGGCGCATTTATGGTTTCTAGTCATGCCTAGTACACTGCAAAAGAGATTTTGGGTCTAGCTTGTCCCGTTCAAAAATAATGATTTTTCGATTTTTCAACTTTGCGACCAAATATTTTGCCTAAGGTAGACCGAAGAGGGATATAAATGGTGGTATGTGTAATACGGGGCCGAGGGGTGTATATGCACAAAGTATGGGCATGCGGTTCTCATTCCGGGGGGCACGTGTCCGGGGGTTGTCGAAAAAGATCGAAAATTACCGATCCTCTCTCTTAATCCGAATATAGAAACGAGAGAGAATTTCCACAGCATACACTCCCTCTCCTCGTAAAATTTAACAAATATTTCATGTCCAGGGATGCCCAAACCGAATACCTTAATTAATTTTGAAAGATTATAAATTAAAATTTTGGAATTATAAAAAAAAACAGCATGAAAACCCACGTCCCCTACAACATGAAACTGACGAATAGCTGGTTGTCGAAATACAACAAGTTCGTTCACGAGGTCCATGGCGAATTGTCCAACCTACATTTATGTTTACAATTAAATAACTCTGAAAAACCGTAACCTCTCTCATTTGAAGAAGACTCTTATCATGCACGAAGTGAAAGATCTGATTCTGAAGCTTGCGAGGAAGGTTAGAGAAGTCAATCATCTTCAAAATAGAGATAAACATAGATTTTCTTATTTATTTCGCGTTCTTTTTGAAGCCTGCTGGTGGAGTTTTAGGAGACTGACGTAGTGACGAAATTAGATCAGCACCAGAGGAAAAATATAATTGCAGAAAATTAAGTTCGAAAAATTCTAAAATAAAGAGCGGGAATGGAGGACATAGTTAAATGAATTAAAGGGCCTGCTACAGATTGTAATTGTGTTAAAGTGGCCACAATTGGATCGAATATTAAGATTATGTCACTGTTATTGCGTGTGCTGATTCGCGATAAGTTTTCGTTCAAAGACCATTTAAAAAATCCATTTTACTCAACAAAAAAATAAACCTTAAACAAACGTTGATGTCGACCAACCCTTTGTTTATTTCTTTTTTTAAATTACAACGTTGGTTTGATGCCAATAATTGAGAGTAATATATTGAAATGTAAGAAAATAAAAGAGAATAACTGTCAGATATTAAATTTCCATATGAACAATTTCTGTAGCAGTCCCTCTTCCGAATGTGGCCACTACTTTGTACACTCCGATATGCCTATTAATCGGATTCATGTCAGTCCAAGTCACAAAGCGCACTTTCTTTTCCAGTTTGTGAAAAACCTTAAAAAATATATATTTCAATAAGTCAATCATCTTCAAAATAAAGATATATGACGTGTGCTATAAAAATTTGCACCAAAAATCCGAATTTCTTCGATTTTTAATAATATTGGTTGAAAATCAAACTCAATTTGATGGATGATATGATGCTATTGGTTCATCCATATTTCACGAAACGGCCGGCAAAATCAACAAAATAAAATGTTTTCAGGAGCAGTCGCATGCGACTTTTAATCATTAATGATTATTTATTTATTAGTTGATTAATCCAGCTACCGTATTCTGAATACTCCATCTTCTTTCCATTCTGACAACTTGTCAGAATGGCAAGGTTGGCTAGAACTCGCCAACCAATTTGATAAGTTGTCAGAATGGCAGGATCGCACTCGGTTTCGAAAGCAGCAATAAGAAATGTTGACCACGGGGATCGAACCCACCGCTTTTGGAGTACTAGCGTGGAATGATACCAATACGCCATCAAGGTAGTTGAGGAATGAGTGGTCGAATGAATACAGGACTGTTCTCATTCCTTGTTGTTCGCTTAATTTCGATCGGTTCATCATTCTTTAAAAGAGAGGAAAAGAGCGGTTTGATCGTATGCAGTTATGTTTCAGGCAGCGAATGAAAAGCATTCTGTTTTTTCCTAATTGAACAGAATGAAACCCTTTATGATTAAAAATTAGATATTTATTTTGATAACTCGTATGAAACATAACTCGTGTGTCGTACTCATTTCGTGTTCAATTCAATTGATGATCATAGCCAATATTTATAAGAAAGAACGAAAAAACATTTTGAGATTGCTGTAAGTTTTTTCTTTAAAGACGGATTGGTCGTTTTAAGAGTTTTGTTGCGGTTCAACGGACGCAATCAAAAAGGATTGGATGGAAATGTTTGTTTTTCCTGCTTCTAATTCTCGGTCTATGATCCTCGAACAAAATGAACTTTGTGAATTGAAGCACTAACATACAGAGTTATGTTTCAGACTCAGAATAAATATCTATTTTTGAATCATAAAGGCTTTCATTCTGTTCAATTAGGAAAAAACAGAATGCTTTTCATTCGCTGCCTGAAACATAACTGCATACGATCAAACCGCTCTTTTCCTCTCTTTTAAAGAATGATGAACCGATCGAAATTAAGCGAAAAACAAGGAATGAGAACAGTCCTGTATTCATTCGACCACTGATTCCTCAACTATCTTGATGGCGTATTGACATCATTCGACGCTAGTATTGCAAAAGCCGTGGGTTCGATCCCCATGGTCAACATTTCTTATTGCTGCTTTCGAAACCGAGTGCGATACTTGTCAGATTGGTTGGCGAGTTCTAGCCAATCTTGCCATTCTGACAAGTTGTCAGAATGGCAAGAGTAAGGAAGGAATGACGCTAGAGCAAGGCGCGGTAGCTGAAGTAATCAACTAATCACATAATAATTAATGATGATGTTTATAAGTCGCATGCGACTGCTCCTGAAAATCTCATTTTGGAAAATCTGGCAATAAATGAAAATCAATGTTTTCAGAAGTACTATTCTTGGATATTCAGGGTAAACTATTGTTCAACTATTGGATGTGAATGAAATTGCTATTGTTGGTGCAAATTTTAATAGCAATCGTCATATATACATAGATTTTCTTATTTATTAAAAAAAAAGAAAAAAAAGGTTCTAAACTTACACGTATTAGGCGTTCAATTTCAGATTGTGGAATAATTTTTCCATGCATATATATGGTAAGATCGTTCACTTTTCTGCTCAGAATCTCTCGCACAACCGAAAGAGGAGCAACTTCATCGTTTATTATTGAGAAGAAAAGCCTCTCGACGATTTCCGATATTTTCAGCAAAAATTCAGTAGATTCTGCAAACTGTTTTCATGATATATGTTATGTTATGCATTCCACCTTTATATGAAGGAAGGCCAGAAAAAGTTGCCGCATTTACTCTCCATTTCCGAGTTTTCTCAACCCAATAAGCACTGAATGTACAAGTTCAATAGTTGGACTAGCCGAATGGGACTTACGAATCTATTTGTTCATTCTTTGGAGAGAAACTCAATGTTGATATTTGACATAGGTCGATAGCATCCGAGCACAAGGCCACTTTTTCGAAACTGATCCCGGAGAAATAAACATCATTAATCTTCCTTTCGCCTATAATTATTTTCAGATGCGAAATAATAGCTCTTGCTTCCTCTTCCTCCTTTAGAGCGAGAATAAAACACTTAAATTTTTTAACTTATATTGTAGTTTCATGAAAAAATTTACATCATTTCTATTCGTTGGAGGGAACATTTCAGGTTTTAAAATTAATAGCTTCATCTGTTCGAATCCGAATTTCGAAAAGAGAGATAGCTTCCACAGAAGGCATTCCCTTTCACTGTAGAAATGAACTAATATTTCATCCACAGGATTTTCTATCACCTGATAAAATTAAATGTACAAATAAAAATAGAAATTTTTCAATAAAATATAATGAATTACTTCTTCTTCGTCTCGATACATGTTGAATTGAGGTAGAGCAGGCCGTCGAAAATTCACCAATTCATTCACGAAGTGCGCAGTAAATGTCCCAACCTTAAAGTTCTATTATCTGAAAAAAATGCGAAAAATTGAACCTCTCTCAGTCGAAGTAGACTTTTATCATCCAAAAAAGGAGAGATTTGATTCAGAGCATTTCGAGGAAGGTTCAATATGTCAATCATCTTCAAAATAAAGATTTATGATATTTATTCAAAGATTTTTAGCGTTCGTTTTGGCGCCTGTTTGCTTTCTGTACAGATAAAGGCGGAGTCTAAGGAGAAAGGCGTAGCGACAAAATTAGATCTGCTCCAGAGGAATTATAGGATTGCAGAAAATTTTAATCAGGCGACGCTAGAAAGAGCTCAATTGGGGGAAGTGACGAGAAAAGAAGGACTGAAAAAAGGAATCTTTGTCAAACTTCAAAGACAATCAAACGTTGCTCTTTAATTTTTTTGTGAATTTTGTACTTACAATTTTGCTTGATATCAATGATAGCGAGTATATTCTTAAAAAACGATGTTACAATGTAAGAAAATCAAATATAAATGTCAGATATTAAATTTCCATATGAGCGATTTCGATCCATCCTCCATAACTGGGCATTATTTTGTACAATCCGATATGCGTATCAGAATCACTCATGTCAGCCTTAGTCACAAAACGCACTTTCTTGTCCATTTTGTGAAATTCCTAAAATTCAAATTCAGTCTTTTTCAAGTACAATACCTACATGTATTACTCGTTCAACATCAGCTTGTGGAATACATATGTCATGCATATCTATTGTGAGATCGTCTACTTTCCTACTCAGAACCTCTCGCAAAATCGAGAGCGGAGCAATTTCATCGATCTCTTTTTTCATTATTCGAAGGTATAGCTTCTGGACGATTTCGGATATTTTCAGCAAAAATTCAGTAGATTCTGAAAACGGTTTTTTGAGTTCTTCACCTGTAGTGTTATGCATTCGACCTTTGTATGAAGGAAGGTCAGAAAAAATTGCATAATTTACTTTCCATATCCGAACTTTCTCAATCCAATAATCGCTGAAAGAATAAATGAATGAATAAGTGCATGGATAAATATAACCGAGGGGGCTTACAAATCTATTATTCCTTCATTCACTGGCCAGAATGTCAGTGATGAAATTTGACATTGGTCCAGAACATCCGAACACAAAGACACCATTTCGGAACTGACTTCGGAGAATTGGATTACATCAATCTTTCTATAGCCAATAATTATTTTCAGATGTGAAAGAATAGCTCTTGTTTCCTCTTCATCCTTTAGAGTGATTATAAAACACTGAAATTTTAAAGCAATCGTTAAAAATATTTTTAAAACAATCTTGAACACGAAAATTACATCTTGTTTGTAAGTAGGAGGAAGTATGGCTGGAACAAGTTTCATATTTTCCGATCCGAATTTAGAAATGATAGATAGTTTCCATAGAATACACTCCCTCTCATTGTAGAATTGGGCAAATATTTTATGTCCCCGATTTTCGTCATTTTCCTAATAGCATTTATTTACATTGTAAATTGTCAGTAGAGAAATAATTATTTACTTCGACATCTCCCGAATAATCTCGAGAAAAATCAAATTGAGCTACAGTGGGTCGTCGAAAAAGAACCAATTCATTCACGAGGCGCGCATCATATTTTCCAACCTGAATTTTATATTGTCTAAAAATTCAAAAAAAAAGAACCTCGCTCATTAGAAGTAGGCTTTTATCATCCAAATATTGGCAGATAATGTTGACCGAATTCCGAGGAAGGGTTAACAGGTTGATCATTTCACGAAACTGTGATGCTACTAATAGCTGTTGTTTTACTTGGTGAATCAAAAAGAAACAACAATAATTCCCTCTTTTTTGGCAGACGCTTTGTTGAAATAGTGATGAATATTGATCTGCGCCAGAGGACGCGCGAACAAAGAAAAATCGGTTTCGTATTAAATTATGAATTCGCCTAGGTAGAAAATTAATAATTGATCTGTTAGCGTTCGTCCTACTTCGTAAGTTCAGTAGAAATTATACTTGAAAACTACTAAAAACTATATTCGATTGGAATAAATCTCAATAATTAGTGAATATTATCTGTTCAAGCTCATTAGCCTGGATACAATATTGTCCAATATTCGTTTCCATAGGTTGCACATTAGTCCACGTGACGAAACGTAATTTCTTTCCAATTCGGTGAAATGCCTAAATAATGTGGTTTACGCGGGCATCTGAATGAACAAAAAGAGACCATCTTTCTGTCAATTTTTAAAGAAAAAAACGAATTTGTGTCAACTTGACAGTCTCCGAACGTTCAATTGTTTATTATTATAGATCTCGAAATTAATGTCGCCTCTGTTGATTCTGGACTCGCTCTCGGAAGCCGAGCTCTCGAGAGAGTCTCTATAGACGAAACAAAGAGATGGCGGCTCATATTTCGAGCTCTATTTCTTACCTTAGTAAGCCTCTCCACGTCCGCAATCGAGTACACATTTTTTCCGATGATTTCAAGTTCATTGCATTTGCGACGCAAAATTTCGAGGACGAGATTCGGGGGAAATGTGCCCGGTTTGATAAATATCATGCTGAGGACCAGCTTCGGAATTCGATCGGCCAGTTGCAGAATAAATTTGGCTGATTCTATAAAAAATAGGTAGTGCGTACGATAATTTAAAATAACATATATTTACTGATCGGGATCTACTTATGTGAACCCTATAAAAAAACCTTGTATGTTAGACTTTTCTAACCTTTTGTTCTTGGAAGATACGAAAACCGAGCGCACTTCACATTCCACGTCTGCAGTTTATCGACCCAATGAGGACTGAAAATCAGTGTTGTTGTAGCGCTCATAATATGTCTATGTCACATATTTACAAAATCTTACAAATCGACAAAGCCGTCGTCCTTCGGAGTATATTTAAACTCCAAAATTTCCTGTGTCTCTATAAAATTTGAGCATATTCTCGCATTTTCAAGTGCCACTTCTTCAAATATAACCATTTCAAACGCATCTATTTGAACGCGAGCCTTCATATATTCAATAACAGTTTGTACTTCAGCCACTGATCTCAGATATAATATGGAAATCTGCAATTATTATAACTGTCAATATTTTTCAATGCGACTTACTTCTTGCGATGCAATGGAAATTCCATCGGTCAATCCATGTCGACCAAATTGAGATGCGAAACAAATTCGCCACAATAAACACTCTCTGACAGTGCTAAACAAGAATACCAATTGTTGATCACCATCTCCAAGTATGTTCTGAAAAAAAAGTTTGCCCAATAAATATAAATGTAAAATTATTTAAAACAATTCGACATAATTGACGCAGGGCGCACACCGTTGGTTGCACTTTGAACGTTTTGATACGCAGTTTAATCGTTCCGACAAGACGGTCGACAGTTGTTTTTACTTGATTGCAAACCTAAAAAAAATATGGCAAATATAAAATCTTTAAAAAAAAGTTCAACCGACTTCTCGCATCTGCAGGAGTGTTTCATTGTTCAAGAGATGACATATTTTGTTGGTTGCAGTTTGAGAAAGGCTCAAGATTTCGATCGTCATTTGAAAAAAGGGGGCTCTAGGGGCTCTTCAGAATAGAAAATGGACTGAAATTACGGGTTTAAATAGGAAAACTAACTCGAACACCTACGTGAAAAATGTTGCGCTATGCCTCCGGGAAATGCTTCCGCGATTATATTGTGGTCATAGGAGATCACTGCCTTTGGGTTCCTCTTCAGTGTTACTTAGGAGGAAAAGTATATTCGATGAATATTGAAACTCTCTGCAGTGAGTGAACAAAGAGTAAGAAGACAATTGTATTATTATTTCCTATAGAAATTGTCAGATTAGATCGAAATATATCTCTTCAATAACCAATACAGTTCTCATTCAAGACAACAAGAGTATTGCAAGAATATGTTTTACTCACCGTTTTATCATATTAAAAAAAACTGATCACAACACGGAATAATTATGTTCAATTTTAATCGTCATTCATAATCCAAATGGGTGATTTCAGTAGACCAGCCCGCTCGAGCGGTCAACTTGAACACTCCGATCTGAGCTACTGTCGGAGCTATTTCTGTCCGTAGCATCAACCTCAACTTCTTGCCCGAATTATTGAAAAACTGATGAACAGATTATCAACGATTATGAAATTTGAAATCCAACAAACCTTTATGAGATTTTCGACGTCTTTCAACGAATATCCGATAGAATCAGTGAATGAGTCTGATATTATCTTGAGATGATATAACTTTCGAAGCAGCATTTCTTCAATTAACGCCACAGGGAGGATAGGTTTCGAAATCATACACACAAGCTTCTCTATTTCATCCGCAATTTGCAATAGAAATTCGGCAGTTTCTGATTACGTTCACCTTTTTTTGAAATTTATTTGGGTTATCTATACTACCTTTATCCATAGGAAGGTGGGCAACATTAACCTGATACACTCTCCATTTCCGTACCTTTTCTATCCAATGAACACTGAAAGACCGATTGATGTGTTGATTCAATTTGATACCTACAAGTCCGTCTTCAAAAGCTGTCCTGTTCCGAAAACGAGCTTTCTAACAATATTTCCGTCAAGTATGTAAGAAAACGTTCTAGACGTTTCCGAACTAACTCCACTTAAATGGACTGACTCGAACACGCTTCCATTAACGTGATTTTCGAAACGTTGAAAGATGGATCTAACTGCCTCTTCCGAGTTTAGAATCAAGCGAAACTGAAAGCAGTGGTAAAACAATTCGAAATTCAATTTTTTAAAAAAAAAACAATTTCAATCATACTTCTGATCTGTGCCCTAGATTTCGTGAAAAGGGTCCGAAATTAATCTTATTCATTTCATAAAATCCAATTTCCGAAATAAGAAAAAGTTTCCATAATGCGCATTCTCTTTCACTGCTTAATTTAATAAAAATGTCGTATGTTGTTCTCTGATACACGGGCGTAGTCCCAATTGCCTAAATAGTAGCAATAATTTTTAAAAAATATTTGAGCTCCGCAGTATTTTGTGGGAAAGCCATGTCAGGATGAAAAAACTTGAAAATACACATTTTTAAACACTCACAGTAAAATGGGAGATATTTAATGCACACACCGTTGTCTTTCGATAGTCAATTTGATAATCAACGACTTTTTTCAAAGTTTTATTTATCTGCAAATATTTAGTAGGATCTTGGAGCGAACCTTACCTTTCTAAATTGAAGAAGAGTAGCGAGATATAGAAAATTACAGATCTTATGCAAGGCATTTCGAGAAACATTAATTAGATTCATAATGCTTTTTTTTTTATTTGGATAGAACAAATGAATCTATCAACATCAAAAGAAGAATCAAGTTCAGCCTTTAAAATTAAGTAGAGTTGTTTATAGAAATGAATGTAAATTTTCTGTTCCTCAGAGGCGTCGTATTCATATTATATCATTGTATTTTTTCGAAGTGAGAAGGAAATAGAATACAGTATTCCCTAACAAGGCTTGTAAGGCCATTCTTATGTTAAGAAACGACATTTTTGAGATTTTCCTTATTCATATTATTATATGTGCGATAGAGCTGTGCATGTAAAATTTATTTTAGACGAAATATTGCACCAAGAATAACGCAAGAAACATTCATACAACAAGAGTAAAAGAGACATTCATACAACAAGAGTCAAGAGTCCAAAGAAACATTCATACAACAAGAGTAGTGCTCCGAAGTATAGTTTTAGTTGTCATTCAATTCGACATGAGCGATTTCAGTCCACCAGCCTGCTCGAGTCGTCAACGTGAATAATCCGTACTGAGCAACGGACGGAGCTATGTCTGCTCGCACCACCAACCGCAGCTTCTTGCCCGAATTATTCAAAATCTTAAAATAAATATGTTTTCCATAATTTGATCATCCTACTTAAAACCCATATTTCAAACTATACTACTTGCCTTTATGAAATGCTCAACATCTTTCATTGAATAGCTTGATTTTGCGTATCCGAATAAATTCAGATCGTAGACTTTTCGACGCAGAATTTCTTCAATTAGCGACACAGGAACGATTGGTTCCATAGAAAAGCTAAGCTTCTCTACATTATCCGCGATGCGTAGTAAGAATTCGACCGCTTCTTAAAATATATCCACATATGAATTTGAGGCGGGAACCGTACTTTTGTCTCTAGGAAGGCTAGGAAGATTCAAATTATTCACTCTCCACAGTCGCACTTTTTCGGTCCAATGAGCACTGAACATATTAAATTATTTTATTGACCGAAATTGAAACTCACTAGTCGGTGTTTGGAGACAATCCTGCTCCCAGGACAAATATATCTACACTATTTCCATCTAGTACTTCTGAACACGCTCTCGACGTTTCCGAACTAACTCCGTGTAATTGAACAATTCCAAATACCCTTCCTCGAACGCGATTTGCGAATTTAACAAGGATGGATCTTAGTTCCTGTTCCGACGCGAAAACTAAGCGAACCTGAAATAACGTACTTAAAGTTTAAATATGGAATTTCCAAAATTACCTCAGCTCTGGCTCCGATCGTACGAGAGAATGAGCTCGATCGTTTATGAACCTTTCTCATCTCATCAGATCCAACTTCAGAAATGAGAAATAATTTCCATATCATGCATTCTCTATCACTGCATTGAACGATAATGTCGTAGGCGGCTTGATATCTCTCAAAATATACGCAATTGTATTTTCAAAGTGAATTGTGTGAAATACAAGTCATGATTAGTTTTATGAAATAGATACTCACACCAACATAGGAGATATTCAAGCCAAAAACCGTTGATGTTCCATGCTCAATAAGATGATCGACGCAGCTTTTCAAATGCTTGTTCACCTTCAAAAAACTTTTTTTTACAACACATGGAAACGAATCATACCTCTCTCAGTAGGGGAAGAGTATCATCATCCAAGAAATTGCAAATCTTGTTGATGACATTTCGAGAAACATTCATAATAACGAAGATTCCTTCACAATGTCGGGGATGAAAAGACCGATAACAGAATCGGTAAGTTTTTTTGTTAATTGTTTAATTTAGCACATGCGTGATAATTGTCTAGCATACCCTAAGTCAAATTTTGAATTTCTAAATGCGCAGAGTGCTAGGTTCTCACAATCAGACATCCTTTTTATTCCGAGCCCACGGCAGATTAAATATAAGCAGAATAAAAATTCAAGTTTTATTTACGATTCAACTTTCATTTCAACTTCGTGTTAGAATTGGGCAAATTTTAGTGTTTATATTTGGCACATATTGTGGAATGACCAGTGAGAGATTTAAAAATTAAAATTTTCGCTTTTTAAGATTCGTATGATAATCGAACTTGCGTCGAACAGATTTCAAGATTAAAAAACAATAAAGATTTACTGATTACCTTCCAGACTCCGATGATTAGGCCACGTACTCTGAGGTGTTCCCGATCACATTGCTGAAGAGAGTATGGACATCCTACGATGAGGTGGGAAAACGTCCTGAGTGTCGACATGAAACGCAACAACCTAAGACCCGATGTCGCAAGACTCGGCTCTGTGGGGAGAACTGCAAGCCAAGTAGCTCGCTCCCAAACGGGATTAACTCGAGCAAGAAGAAGAAGAAGATTACCTTTGGCCAATAAAAGGATTAAAGCCTAACAAACAAAATCGTAGAGTTAAAAAAAAGACGAGAGCAATCCCGCCGGAATGTCGAGAAATATCAAACATCGAAAATATACCGTAATCGCACACAAACACAAAGTATCAACAATTGACTTTTCTACAGAAACAAAATAAATCGGTATGAAATTACGGTGTAACAACTAGCCCAAAAAGAAAACAATAAAATCATTCATTTATTGTAATTTATGTACATTTTTCTGTTCTCCTCAAAAATTTCGTAAGTGCCAATTACGTAGTTAATCCCACTAAAGCTCGCGTATGTATGCACGGTGAAATTTATCCTCTTCTCGAGTTGATGAAAATACTGAGATCCTTTCAAGAATTTTTCATTACTTTATTCAACTGACCTGCACCAGCTTGAGCGCGGTATCGAGTGTTATAGCAGTACTTCTATCGTTTAAATTGAGGATTCTGCACTTTCTGTTCAGAATTCCTTTAATAAAATCCATCGATATCGGATTGGAACGCACTAATTCACAGATAATACACATCGATTCGACAACTTCAGCGAGTTGTAACAAAAATTCGATGGCAGCTGAAATATGTGTGGTATGAATTTCATTTTTTTAGTAAAGGCTGCAACCTTGAGTGAATTGAAGTATTGAAACAGTTGCACCGTTAGGTTCAAGATTGTTGAATACATCAATCCAATGTGGCCTGTGAAATAATAAATAAATTTAATAAAATAATTTTCTTTATGCTCACCACAGAAAGTCTCCACTCAAATCGATGTTAGTAATTTTCGAGTTTAGAAAAAGAGTGCTGAGTTGCACAAAGAAGCTTAAACCCGCACCTTCAGTGTCCAGTTCGATATTTATTACCTAAATATATTTTCTGTGTTTACTGACAAATATAATACGAGTAGAAACGCACTTTACTCCCGGGTTCGTAAGGCCAGTCCATTTGATGATTATTGAGGCGGTTGAAGAGTGCAACAATTCCAATCTTCCACAGGGTCAGATCACGATATGAGTTAATGAACATTTGAATCTTGAACTCTTTCTGTGCCTGAACAGGACCAAATGAACGGAAAAAACGAACTGCCAAATTAATTCCACTTCATCACTCATTTTAATCTGCATAAGTGGTTATTGTACCCTATTCCGATTCTGATGGAGACTACATCCACTACACACAATTTCTCCTTTTCCGTTAAGTATCCACATTGGTGCAGTGGTCACGTTGCAATTTGCACAGCTCGTCACTTCTGGTGTCATCGTTGTTTTCTAAAAGAAAAAAAATTTCAACTGCTTGAAATAAACATGTTTGGAAATCGCACGCGAAGTATTATAAATAACATATTTTCTCAAACAGAAAAAAACCCGAATCTAAGAGATTTTTTTATGAATAATTTGAATTTTTATGAACTCCCCTCGGGGTATTCAAAACTCATTGCCGATTTCACGATCACGAGCGAGTCCATCGACGTCTCCTGATTGTTTGCGAACGTCTCAACACATTCTTTGAAAAATTTAGAAATCTTAAATATTTATTTGAAATATCAAAAAAACAAGGCTAATTGTACAAACCGCTCTCATTCGCAGTAGCGTGTGTATGTGTGAAAAACTGAATACTTTACAGATTGCGCACGGTGGCAGGGAAAATATGTGCATAGTCATTCCTCTAAAAGCTCTCGAATCGATTGCTAACCACACTGAATAAGATGATGCTTTGAAAAATCGCAATTGCCGCTACTAGGGAAGCTGTACATTTGATAAGGGCTTATTAGTCGATTTGTTATGATAGAGGAGCGATGCCACTATACACGCGTTGTCCATAGCGTCTATTGTCATTCAATGATGATATGTTAAAATTCATTTATTGTTATTGAAAAAAAAGAAATCATACATTTTAATAATGAACTCAAATATTTATCACAAAATATTAATTTACTATCAAAAATAAATCAGATTCATTCCAAGTAATTGATGTACATCTTTGAGTTTTCCTCAAAAATTTCGTAAGTGCCACAAACATGATAATTCACACTAAAACGCACGTTTGTAAGCGCATTGAAATAAATCTTCTTGTCGAATTGATGAAAATACTGGAATCAATGCATGCATTAATATTATTTTAATATTAATCTAACCTGTATCAGCTTATGTGCTGTATCGACAGTGATAGCGGTCCCTAGGTCATTGATATTGAGGCTGCTGCACTTTCTGCTCAGAATTTCCTTAATAAGATCAAGCGAAATCGGTCTTCCCTTGATTATTTCAATGATAATGCACATAGACTCGACAACATCAGCAAGTTGTAGCAGAAATTTGACCGCAGCTAAAATATAAGTCGTGTTCAACTATTTTTTTTGGCATCTCACGATCGTTTGCAGAAACGTATGCTAAAATGCCATTTTCTGCGAGTACATTTGATTTGACATTTTAAATTTTTTTAATTCTGTCAATTTCAAGAGTGGTTCATTTTGACGATTTGAAAATTTTTCATTTTGCCAAAATATTTTGGCAGTTTAAAAAATTTTAATTCTGCCAATATCGGATTGCATCAGAAATATCCATATTGTATCATATTTCTTTGGAGCCAGTAGAATGAAGAGTCGGTACAGAACAAGTCATTGGAAGTGTGTACGGGTTTTCCGGGTGCAGATTTGCTGCGGAAACCTTTTGTTTATCGATCCCGAGGTACGTCCACACTTTGAAACGACCACCTCTTACGCACGAAACAAGGACAAATGAGGATTGTTATTGTCAAATTTCATTTAGAAAATTGAACTTTTGAATTCTTTACTCTCATTTCGCCCGTTTTCTCCCAAAGTGATTGGTCGGAACGACATTTCGAGAGCGTATGCGAGCAAGGTGGCGATTCGAAAAGGGATGCTAAATGTGGAGCGCAAGATCGAACTTCCTTCCCTACCACTGATTAATATTACCAGTCCTTTGTGATCAGTTTAGATAGGAGACATTTTGCCATTTTCCCTCTGTACACACTCTCATAGGGCTAAGAGACTGTGCATAGTGCGCCAGTGAAGAATACACCACTTTAGCCCTCTAAGCAGACCACATCATACGAAAATTTTCAAAATAAACTGTTTTGAACCTGATAAACAGGGTGAAAGAATGTGAAAGAATGAAAAAAAGAATTGGCAAAATGAAAAATTTTAAAATTGCCAAAATCGAGGGGCAATCATTCTGACACTTTGAAAATTTTTTAAACGGTCAAAATGAGATGGAAAATGACTCTGTCGTTTTACCCCTCGTTTTGGCATTTTAGCCTACGTTTCTGCAAACATTCGTGAAATGCCAAAAAAAATAGTTGAACACGACTTATATGTACTGTAAAAATTCTATTTCGCTGTTGGAACAACCTGGTCTGATTATAAATTTGGAAATAGTTGCACCGCTAGGTTCGAAATTGTTAATTACACTAACCCACCGAGGCCTGGGAAAGAAATTAATGAAAGAAATCATCTTAACGCTCACCAATCAAAATCTCCGCACAAGTCGATTTTGGTGATTTCTGAGTTGATAAAAAACGAGCTAAGATGATCAAAAAAGCTTAGAGTCACGGTTTCCGTGTTCAGTACGATATTAATTACCTAAAACTATTTATAGTATTCAAATGCAATTAAAATACGTAATAGAGCTCGAGAAATGATACCGCCGTCTCTTCATTTCACATTCTCTCTCATCGACCGTGCGGGCGAGAGAGAGTGTGAAAAATGAAGAGACGGTGGTATCATTTCACGAGCTCTAATTCGTAATATCTACAATTGGATCAAAAGTTCGGAATTCCATTATACCGTCTCGGACGATCTACCATAAAATCTTTCCGAGTAACGAACTTTCCCGCCTCGCTCGGAAGGCCATGCTTTTTGCCGATTGTTGAGTCGGTTGAAGAGTGCAACAATAGCAATCTTCCACAGAGTCAGATCCCGAAAGGAATTCATCAACAACTGGATCTTAAACTGTTTCTGCACCTGAATTTTTTTTTAATTTGTCGCTTTTGATTATTGTTTTACCGTCGTACCTGTTGTTTCTGATTGTGATTACAACCAATACACACGATTTCTCCCTTTGCGTTCTTTATCCATAGTACCGAGCCGGTCTTTCTGCAAGTGGAGCAGCAAGATGAGCTCTTCTGCATTGCCTAAAAGAAATACAGATCGCGGTCTGAGATCAAATTAGAACTTTCAATGATAGCCCCTAATCGAGTATTACGTGTCTCACCCCGGGTGCAGGGCCGTCTCCACTGATGGTTATCGAGATAGATTCGATCACTGTTTTCTGAGAAACAGCGAACGTCTCGACCGATTCTCTGGTTGATTTAGAGATCTAAAATATAAATAATTATTTAAAATTACAAAAATGGCTTATTGTACAAACCGCTCTCATCCGCGCAAGAGTGTGTCTGTACGAAAAGCTGAGTATTTTGTTGATTGCGCATTGTGGCAGGGAAAATAATAGGATCGTCATTCCACCGTTCTTTGTGAGAGCTACGTAAACCAGGCCTAATCATCAAATAATCAACGTAAGAAGTGCTGGAGACGCCGCCGGATAGTTGATAAGGAATTCTTCATGGGCTTTTATAAACTGAGCGACGCCAGTGGATTTTCCATTGGAGAAGAGAAAGTCATTTAAGCAGTTCGCTTTCGCAGCCATTAATCAGAACGATAAATTCGAGTTATTGATGCTAATTTTTGAGTAGGAGAAAAATCTTTCATAAAATCCGTTAATCGAAAGCCTTTATCACGCAAAAGAACATGCCAAAAAATCACAAATACCACATCAAATATTCAGAAACTCATAAGTACATTACATATAAATTCTCTCCATCGCTTCTCCCTCTTCAATTCCATCGACTCTTCCATCAAGAGCCTTCGCTTTATCCTCAAATTCCTCCACTCTCAGGGCGAATTCAGCCATTCTTCTCTCGAATGCTTGCTCCTTGCGAGCCATTTCTTCCTCTCTGGCGTCGAGTTCCATCTCAATAATTTCCTCATGGAGATGAACCACCTTCTTCTGTTCTTCGAATTGTGCTACTGAAACAATATGACATATTTTACGTAATTTTGAACGTTTTGGTGCTTTAATTACACGTTTAAAAATATCATTATTGTAAAGAAAATCAACAAACATTGTCCTCTGACGGCGGAATGGTCAATTGTTGCGAATGGTTGTCTTGCCAATTTGCGCATGTTAAGAATTCCATTCGGCTGCTGAGGAGTCTGAAAATAGAAGAAATTAACACAAGTTTTCAGGAATTTTATTGCATTAGATCAGTTGAAATGGATTGCTGTAATTGTGAGTTTGGTTTATGTGACCCAAAGGACTGAAACATACGAACGTTTTCATTCTGGAAAACATCCTATTAGCATTACATAGCAGCTACTGTATTATTTTTGTTCTCAGCACCCAAAATATTGATATGATAAATCGAAAAAAAAAAGATAATCGCTTCTCACCTTGATCCCTCTGGCCATTTTCGAAAGGGGACCGCTCTGCATGATGAAAGCCCTTTTGCGGAAGAATCGTCTCTGAAACAAAGAATTGATTACATAACTTTTTTATCTCCTTAACCCTTGGTTAAATGACATTTCGGAAGAACATGATACCTCCTCACGCTTCTCAACCTTCTTCTCCTCCAGGCCTGCAGCCCATTCGCTCTCGTCAACTACATCGTTAATCTCCCTCCTAACTGCCTCCATCTGATCACCCAGTCTCTGCTCGATGAAATCAAGCAGCAATTGGCGATTCAGCGCGTTGTTTCCTTCCTTCTCAAGAGCCGGTTCGACCTCGAGCAACGTCTTCTTGACCTCTCTCACAATCAGATCTTCGAGCAATCTCTGTTCGATCTCGTTGAGAATCAGATCGCGACGATGCTCAACTGTCTCCTCGACGACATCCTCCTCCTCCTCTTCTTCGTCTTCATCCTCTCCACTCTCATCCTCATCTCCAGAGTCCTCTTCGGAATCTTCGCTGATCTCATCCTCACCTTCTACCCACTGATCGACAAGCAGACGCTCTTCCGGGTCCAATGCATGGTAAAAGTCCTCTGGCGTCATGGCTAAGCATTTGAATGGTGCTTCAGCGCGAAGGGTCACAGGTTTCTCGTTCTCCTCCTCCTTCTTCTTATGCATATTCACTAGCCTATCCAGCAGAGTATTCTCACTATTGCGCAGCGCATCTTCCTTCTCCATCTGATCTCTCAGTTGCTGCAACCGGCATTGCTGCAGAGCATCGTGAAATTCTTGCGGGGTCTTCGAGATGGTGGAGAAGGGTCGCGATGCAGGTATACTGATGCCTTCGTTGTGATCTTCCTTTGTGAGCTGGTCCAGAGGATCTGCAGCTTCTTGACCGACAGCTGCAGCAGTCATCGACTCGACGACAAGACGCACGCAGGGAGGCGCGGAGGCGCTGCAAGAGGAACGATGAGCTAATTGGAACTGAATTTGCATCTTGATGATGATAATGATTTGAGCCCCATAATTATCTAATTGTAATAGATGTAGTGAAACGATGAACTCTCGGTGGTTGATTGTAATTGTTAAGGATGAACGCAAGTGCAAACTCTTGTAAACTGAGAGATAAGAGACAAACTCACTTCTTCCTTGTGTACATAGCGTATTCAACGGCAGCTTGGAGGTCGGATGCCGAGTCGAGAACAACATTCGAGTCGTCGTCTGAAATTGATGTACTACTTGATGTAGATTACCACATGCGATCCTGAACAAAATTGCAAATTCCCCAAGGCACGCCCATTGGGTATTTTCAAATATTAGTGCTGTCAAATCACACTTTTAGTAACCGTGGAAATGGAGTAAGACCACAGGGGGTATAGCAGTCCATAATCATAGCCAAAGTTGTGATTTTTTTCAGTAATCCATTGAATTGCTATTCGTATGGATTCTTGTACAATTAGATACGACACGTAAACATTTGGAGGGAAGAGGGGCAACTGACCATTCCAGAACAGCCCGAACTCCTCCTTCTGCACGATGGAGGCCACGCTCGCTCTCACGCTGCGAAAGAGCTCTTCATCGCGAGCAGTCGAGCCGAATCTGAATCAATCAATTATCAAGATGTCCCTGATAAAAATGCAATCAAGGGCGGAGATAGAGATTGGAAGAGATAATGAAGCGAGAGGGTACCTGTACGATTCTCCGTTGAAGTCAAGCTTGAAGGTGATCCTGTCGGTCATTCTTCTGAAATAGTAAGATATTACTGGAAAATTGCAGAATGAGAATGAGCTTGTTTAAGAGACCGTCTCCGTAAAAATTCACCATTTCGCCCTCCTCCCCGGACATTCCCTTAGCAGAATGATTCAGACCTCCCTACTTTTATCATGGAAGGGTGTCTGGCTCCTGTTGACAAAACTTCAGTAATTGAGAGCCGGCTTATATTTTACGGCTCGCCAGAAGCGCGCGAAATTCAAAAACTCGCTTTTCAGAATTTCTCAACCGAACAAGTTAGGTTCAAAATTCTTTTTGCAATGTGCTAGGATGCTCAAATGTGCAAACTTTCAACGGGGAAGTTTGTTCAACTTCGATTCCAAAGTGCAGTTTTAGGGATCAAAACTCAATTTTTCTCTAATTTCACCGGCTTAGTGGAATTACCGGAGGGTCCCACATAGTACAAAGTGTGGCTACACTCATCCCGAACTACTTAGGGAACATTTGAATCAAATCGGTTTTACTCCTACTGGGACTTTTATATTCCGAACCTCGGCAACTGCCGGTTTTCAGAAATCGAAAGTTCGGCATGCACCTGAATTTCGCTTCACCTGATAGTACTCCTCCATGCAGGTACTAATACCAACATATTTCAGTAATTGAAGCTCTTTGGAATTTAAAAAAAATCGACGTCGCCGGCGAAGACCATGACCCGGGGTTCATGGTGTCGAAGTGGAGTTGCATGCATGACCCCCGGGTCATGGTCCAAAATCAATTTTTGGTAAAAGCGAAATATAGTATACCAATGGGGTTTTCGGTGTTACAGTAGCATGTGGAGCACAGTAGCATACAATTGGATCGATTTTTTTATTCTGCGAAAAACTGATTTTGGACCATGACCCGGGGGTCATGCATGCAACTCCACTTCGACACTAGGGTGGCAAATCCGGATCAACGGGTCGCTATTTTGAGAGCAACGACGGGTCAGAAACGGATCATACGGATATCCGTACCCTCTGGCAGAGGTGGCCTCTCTCTCACGGATGAGCCGTTTTTACGATGCTAAAACGGCTCCAAAACGGCTCATGACCTGATCAATGCTCAACTATCTGAAAATTATATTTGCTTTTCGAATGAAATCATTTCCGAAAGTGGACGCTGAGCTGGTTCGAATAGTGTTCGAGTTTTCCAATTTGACCTATTTTGAGCTGAGAAATAGGTCCATGAACCAGAGAATGATCCATTTTGGAGCCGTTCAAAATGGATCAAAACGGCTCTTTTATACCCTCTGGCAGAGGAGACGGATGAGCCGTGAGAGTGAGGCTGTAAATGAGTCTCTCTCGGATAACCGTTTGAGAGAGTAAACAAATACGGATATCCGTGAGCCGAATTTGCCACCCTATTCGACACCATGAACCCCGGGTCATGGTCTTCGCCGGCGACGTCGATTTTTTTTAATTCCAAAGAGCTTCAATTACTGAAATATGTTGGTATTAGTACCTGCATGGAGGAGTACTATCAGGTGAAGCGAAATTCAGGTGCATGCCGAACTTTCGATTTCTGAAAACCGGCAGTTGCCGAGGTTCGGAATATAAAAGTCCCAGTAGGAGTAAAACCGATTTGATTCAAATGTTCCCTAAGTAGTTCGGGATGAGTGTAGCCACACTTTGTACTATGTGGGACCCTCCGGTAATTCCACTAAGCCGGTGAAATTAGAGAAAAATTGAGTTTTGATCCCTAAAACTGCACTTTGGAATCGAAGTTGAACAAACTTCCCCGTTGAAAGTTTGCACATTTGAGCATCCTAGCACATTGCAAAAAGAATTTTGAACCTAACTTGTTCGGTTGAGAAATTCTGAAAAGCGAGTTTTTGAATTTCGCGCGCTTCTGGCGAGCCGTAAAATAGAAGCCGGCTCTCAATTACTGAAGTTTTGTCAACAGGAGCCAGACACCCTTCCATGATAAAAGTAGGGAGGGCTGAATCGTTCTGCTAAGGGAATGTCCGGCCCATGGTGAACTGTTATGGAGACGGTCTCTTAAGAGACCGGATCTGAGAAAATTTACCATTTTGGCCAATTTCCGGACATTCCCCTAGGTATCCGATTCAGACCTCCATAGTCATAGGGCCTGAGGGTCCTCTAACCTTGTTTACAAAATTGATGACGTCATCGCCAGTATTGCGAAACGCGGCGCAAAAGCTGCGGGTATGTGTGAAAATGATGAAAATTCGTAATTTCTTAACCGAACAAGATATAACCAAAATTCCTTTTGCAGTATATTAGGCATGCCCAGAGTGCACCATACCACTATTGAGATCGAAATTTGCTCGATTCTGATACCGACTTTTTGACTCACAGTGTTACTTTTCTTGGATTCTCAACACGAAGGAGTTATTTGCGCACATTCATATGGGTATGGTAATGTACCCCACTGCCACCCACAACACCTCCTCACATATCAAGAGAATTGGGAGATCCATATTTTTGAAAAGTTAATCTGAGTGAGTTCTGGTCTGCACATGGACACATTCTTATTGCGTTGAACATCTATCCAGTAAGAAATGTTTTCGAAAAACCACTCAAATAGTATTATTAGACCGTCTAAGGAATATTTATCACAAAAGGAGTTCAGTCCGCGACAATGATTTTTTTGGATTTTTTCGAACCATGACCCGGGGTTCATGCCTCCAACTTGATCCGTGACCATGAACCCCGGGTCATGGTCCGAAATGGACCGAAAAAGTCATGATGGAGGAACTTCATGTACTATACGCCAATGTATGCTACAGTAGCGCAGTAATATATTGTAACCGAAATCACCGTAATACAGGTCTAGCAAACAGGATTTATTCGAAATTTCTATTAAAAAGCTAATTCTCGAATCATCCACATCCGGAATTCGGTGATTTTGGTCAAAATATATTACTGTGCTAGTGTAGCATACATTGGTGTATGGCACTTGAAATTTCTCCATCGTGACTTTTTCGGTCCATTTCGGACCATGACCCGGGGTTCATGGTCACGGATCACTTTGGAGGCATGAACCCCGGGTCATGGTTCGAAAAAATCCAAAAAAATCATTGTCGCGGACTGAACTCCTTTTGTGATAAATATTCCTTAGACGGTCTAATAATACTATTTGAGTGGTTTTTCGAAAACATTTCTTACTGGATAGATGTTCAACGCAATAAGAATGTGACCATGTGCAGACCAGAACTCACTCAGATTAACTTTTCAAAAATATGGATCTCCCAATTCTCTTGATATGTGAGGAGGTGTTGTGGGTGGCAGTGGGGTACATTACCATACCCATATGAATGTGCGCAAATAACTCCTTCGTGTTGAGAATCCAAGAAAAGTAACACTGTGAGTCAAAAAGTCGGTATCAGAATCGAGCAAATTTCGATCTCAATAGTGGTATGGTGCACTCTGGGCATGCCTAATATACTGCAAAAGGAATTTTGGTTATATCTTGTTCGGTTAAGAAATTACGAATTTTCATCATTTTCACACATACCCGCAGCTTTTGCGCCGCGTTTCGCAATACTGGCGATGACGTCATCAATTTTGTAAACAAGGTTAGAGGACCCTCAGGCCCTATGACTATGGAAGTCTGAATCGGATACCTAGGGGAATGTCCGGGTAGTGGTCAATTTTCTCAGATCCGGTCTCTTAAACCGGTCACATAAATAAGAGGCGTCGTATTAGCTGAGCCGGACGCGTCCGTATGCCGGACGCGTCCGTGTCAATGCCTGCCAGAGGGTATTTCATTTTAAAATTTCAAGAAATCATTTTCGAAAGTTGATCAGAGTACGATGAATTGAATTAGCACTGATTATCATTTGCTAAAAGTCTGGTATAGAAACAATAACACTATAATTTCACTTGCAAGCCATGTTCTCGTGTTCGAACGTAGCTTAGCCGCACTTCTTCGGTTTTTGGCCCAGCCATTTCTCGCAGATTATTCCCTCCCTATCATTCTCATTCCCCACCCCTCCACATTCGGAGACGTTGTTGACTGGGCCAAAAACCGAAGAAGTTCCAGCTAAGCAACATTTCAAAAGAAACACCAAATAGACCGGGATTACTTGAACTCTCACTGAACGTAATCAGAATTGCCGAACCCTTGGTATACCTCAGCGAGGAATTCCACTAACCCGTGCATTCAATTCATTGAACACGACAGCATTTTTCCAGTGTAAACGTTCGCTTTCAGCTTTATTATACTGCTTTACAATAGGCAATATTTTTAACATCAAAAGACTTTATCAGACAAAAGAAAATGTCAAAAATCACAACCACCACATCAATTACAACAATTCATAAGCAGATCACATATAGATTTCATCTTCTTCAATCTGCATCTCAACCTTGCCCAATCTCTCCTCCATCTTCTCGAGTCTTTGCTCAATTCTTTCCATCACTTCTCCCTCCTCAATTCCATCCACTCTTCCGTTTAGTTTCTTCACTTTCTCCTCAAACTCCTCCACTCGCAGAGCGAATTCAGCCATTCGTCTCTCGAATGCTTGCTCCTTACGAGTCATTTCCTCCTCTCGCGCCGCGAGATCCATCGGGAGCAGATCCTCACGTTCCAACTGCATGATCTGCTCTTTGACTTTCTGCCCCCTCTTTTTGATCTCTTCCTTTTCCTCGGACTCCTGCAATTGCCAATCTATTAATTTGAAATTTTCACTTGAAACTAGATTAAAACAACAAAATTAGACTGAAAGATATCTAAAGAATTTACCTTGTCACTCTCCTCTTCCACGTGCTCCTCCTTCACTGGAGCAGTCACTTCCATAAGGGCCGAAGCGCAGTCGACGATGGCCGTCCAGAGGGTGGGCTCCTTCTTCTCCTCTTCTTCCTCCTCTTCTTCATTCTCCTCTCCCTCATCTTCCTCCTCTTCCTCCTCCTCTGATTCCTCTTCCTCCCCCTCTGACTCTTCATCATCCTCTTCAGCGCTCTCCTCATCCTCGCATACGTCAGTCTCCGATTCCTCCTCGGAATCAGAATCCCCTCTGTCTTCGTCCGAGTCAGAGTCAGTCGAGGAGTCGCTGTCCTCCTCCTCCTCACTCTTCTCCTCAACGTCATCCATCTCCTTAAATTAATTATATATTCATCACATATGACCAGTCTATAGAGTATTGGCCTAAGTGTGTTCACGATGTCGAACTAGCTTTAAGGTGTTACTAAAGGTATGTCGAAAACATATAAGATACCTTCTCCAACTCCGCTGGCTTCTCCACCGACTTCTTCAACAGCAGCTCCAGTAGGGCTCCCTCAGGGAATCTCAGGTTATTGGGGAGCTCTTGGGCAACTGCATTCTTCGCCGCCTCTTGCGCTTTGGCAAGCAGTTGATTGAAATGCTCGCCCTGCATAAGGGACCTAAGGGGCGCGATGAGCAAATCCTTCGTCAGATTCTGAGCAGCTTGGAGAAGCGCCTCATTCATTGCAGGAGTGCTCAGTCCCTGCTTCTCCTCCTTCTTCTCCTTTTCCTCAGCGCAAGAAACCATCCCGGAAAGAGGCAGGTCTTGGATCCTGACGAATGCCTTCTTATCCTTCTTCTCCTTGGATTCCTATAATTCCAAGATTAATTGTATTAGTGTCTTAGTGTATCCTAACCATCACAAAATTGTTTCAAGTTCACACTTGACAATCAACCATTCTTACCTCATTCTTCGTCTCCCATTTGCCGCCACGCGCCACGGACACCAGTCGCTCGTGCAAATCGATCGGCATGAGGCCCATCTCCCTATCCATCTCATCCATCTGCCTCTTCATCTCCTCTTCAAGCTTCTTCATCTCCTTCACCTTCTCATCCCTTTCCCGCTCCATCTTCACCAAATCCTCCATACCGAGAAGCGCCTGGTCCTCAGCACTCAGTTTATTGAAAAACTGAATGGGCTCGTCGTCCACCAGATGCCTATTCTTCACGAGGACCTTCTCGAAAGTGGCAAAGCGCTCGTGCATTGCGGCCTTTTCTTCGGGCGTGTGGGAAAGGCTGCCCATGAAAGCACGCATTTCCTCGAATTCCTGGCGCTCAGCAGGCGTCAAGCCATCGACCGCTGCCTCCTTCTTCTCTTCCTTCTTCGTCAAAGACGTCTCCAACAGTGAGCGCTCACGTCTCTCGGGGAGCTTGGGTTCAGGGGCTTGGAAAGCACTCTTCTCCTGCGGGGATTGTCTCAAGAGCTGCTCAACCTGGGCTTTCTCGAGGGTCTGAGACTCCTCCTCCTCGGCCGCCAGACCCATGCCCTGCCAGAGGTGCCTGGTGGATGCGAGACTCATCGAGTCGAGGAATGAGTGGGGAAAGGGAGCACGTGAGGTGGTCTCATCGTCGGAGGGATCCTCGAGGGGTGGCATGTCCGAGTAGTCCTCTTCTTCAACGGCAGCGGCCGTCTGGGACTCGGTAGCTACCTGCAAAAATTAAATTGAATTCTAGTGGATGAGGGCTTTTTTTTGAATGTATGTGTGTCCAATACACGAGTTATGACCCCTACGTGATGTTCAAGTGTCCTAGTAACGCACCTTGGACTCCTGGATGAGAGGAATAAACGGAAGCTGCTCCTTCTGGTGCTCTCTCCCTGCTTGGGCGATCCCCTCGGATGCAGCAAACAGGGGGTACTGCAGCTCTGCAGCATTCGCAGGATGCTGATCTTCAGCTGCAACTGCTGCAGCTGCTGCAACTGCTGCAACTGCTGCAACAGGAGTAGCAGTCACAGTAGGCACCTCGACCACAAGCCTCACACAGGGAGGCTGGGAGGGACTGAAAGGTATCGTGAGATTATTTTCCATTCCACTCGTAGTTGACCTTTGACGAACGTTCGAAGGGGCGGAGAAGGGAAGAGACCGGGAGGAGGCGGTAGATCAAGCGTCCTCCTCCCCCCTTCCTTCCTCCCTCCTCTCTCCCAGACAATCAATAACTCGCTAAACAGCACATCTCATTTGCTGAGCATTTCAAACGCACGATAAGTGATAGTTGTCTGTGTAATTGTGGTGATTCGCTAACAACTTTACCTAAGTTGGTTCTAATTCAGGATATTTTATAGTAAAATGTAACGTTAGATTTAGAGTTAAAGGATGATTGCGAAGAGATGAAGCCATTGTTATCTTGGAGAAAAGGGAAACTCACTTCTTCCTCGTATACATTGCGTACTCAATCGCAGCATGCAGATCGGAAGCCGAGTCGAGAACCACGTTGGAGTCATCGTCTGTAATTGAGTTGATTGAGAATAGACTTGGAAATACGGTCTATTCAGTGCTTACTCACGCCGCACATAATAGAAGGTCCTTTCCTAGGGATTCACTCCACTCACTAATGGAGGAAAATGTATGGGAAGCTAGGCCGCGGGGGATGACCGCCTAACGACAACTGCGGATGCTGAAATGCCGGGATCACTTACCGCTCCAGAACAGCTCGAACGTATGCTGCTGCACAATCGCAGCCACACTCTTTCTCACACTACTAAACAGCTCCTCATCGCGAGCAGTCGAGCCGAATCTGAATGGAAAATAATTAGGATTGTCTATGAGGATTTCCGCATTGGAGAGACTGAGTTGCGGAAAAATGAGAGCGAAAATACCTAATAATAATTGAAGATCAAGAAGATCATCAAGAATACCGTTAGGGTTCAACGACTAGAAAGTGGTGGATATTTGAGTACCTGAGAGACGCTCCGTCGAAGTCAAGCTTGAAGGTGATCCTGTCGGTCATTGTTCTGAAATCATAAATAAATTAGTAATAGATTAGTTTTGATAATAGGGAAAACAATAGAGAAGGGTGAATGAGGTAAAGTGAATGAATTTCCTAAATCGAGTCCCCTTTTATAGGCAGTGGGCGGAGTCTGGTTGGAGAGACGCTTGTACGGAACGCTTACATTATGCACACCGGAGATAATCCAGAGGGTATGCCCAAAGATTCAATAAATTATTCTAAAAAATCATTTTGAAACTGACGGAATGTCTCAGAATGTGAAGATCAAACTGATCCATCTTTTAAATTTGTTACAAAAAAGATGCACAAGATTAGAACACACTCAACTCAATCAGAGAACTGTTTATCGCATATTCTTGCCGGCCGGGATACGGTATCGAGTACGGTAGAAAGCGTGGGGTATCGATCGATAGATCGAGATACGGTAGACTTTTGGATATGGTAGGCGATGACTACCAGGACTCTTCGAAGGAATCGTCGTATGGTGCGACAGGAGCGGCGCTGCATTGAGATTTGATTATGAAAGGCAACTAAACAGCTAGGTAAATATTAGAAAAATGATTGAACTCTCGTCACTAGGGTTTCTAATTTAATTGAATTAGCATCCTATCAAGCAAGCATCCTATCATCTTTCGATTGGGAAAGAATATGCCGAACTGATCCCCTAACATGGAAGAATGCTATCGTCCAACAGGCCCGGACCCTGATCATTGGATAAATCATTGTATCATTGTATCATTGTATTATTGTATCCTATCAAGAGATATTTATTCATTACCTTTCATTCTCCAGCTGCGACGGATGTGGGGTCCACTCAGACCGATCCGATTGCTGCACGGTCACATGTCCGGGCGTCCATTCATCAATCTGGGGCGAGGGACCGTAGTACTGCGACTGGTGGGGCAGCGGATAGGGGTTCTGGTCGGGCACGCCGGCTATCTCCAGGAGGATCTAAAAATAATTAATAAATGATTCAATTAGAAAGATGGTTCTGTATACAGGGTTATGTAAGGTATTTTTTTTAAATATTTAACAACCTCCTTGCGCGCCTTGATCGTGTAGTAGAGGGTGAGGGCTGAACGGGTTTATAAAAAATATTGAAATATCAAAGATCAAAGATCAAAGACCACCGAACCGATGAAGATGAGCCCGACCACATCAGAGCCGATCGCGATGGCCATAACCATCGCGAACGCGGAATCGACTGAAACCATACGTTAGCCACAGAATTGAGCTCGAAATAGGGAACGCCGTCTCTTCATTTTCCGCACTCTCGCGTCAAACTGACGGTCCCGGCCGCATTTTTGGTTTTTTTGGTTTGCTGGATTTTTCCCGGATGTGATTGAAATTGCTTGCTCACTAGAGCTCAAAATGTGAGCCGCCGTCTCCTCATTTTCCGCACTCTCACGTCAATCGGACGGTCCAGGCCGCATTTTTGGTTGCTGGTTTTTTCCCGGATGTGATGGAAATTGCTTGCTCACAGTCTGCTTTGGTCGCGAACGAGGAGTGCTCAAAGGAAGGCCCGAGAGTCTCGTGGAGGACCGTGGCTGCAAAATGGAGCATAAATTTTAAAAAGAAACATGGTTTTGGAAATTAAAGGGAATAGAGACACTGTCGGGAAGAGACTAGAAAGGAAAGACTTCCTAAAAAATGCGAAAAATGTAGTGAAGCTTGTTGGATCCTCAAGGGCTTCAGGCTAAAGCATAATAATCGACACAGATTATCTTTCTTCTAATAAGTCTTTTATTTCTGGAAAATGGCAGGCAGCATGCGGGATGAAGCAATGAGCACGATGAAATATTTTGCACGAGTTGGCGCTTTTCCCGAGCCAATTAGTGATAAACAATAATAGTGATAATAGTGATAATATAATAGTGATAATAGTGATAATATAATAGTGATAATAGTGATAATAGTGATAATAACAGTGATATTCAGTGATGATAATATTAGTGATAACAGCTCGAATCTCACCGACGAGCACAGCGAAAATCAGGAAGATGACGGCGAATACGAGCATCATTATCTGCAATTTATATTTTTACAATTGTCATTTTTACGATCAAAACCAAAGATGATTAATTACGGTAGCCTATGGACCATCGACAACTAAAAGCTAAGAAGAAACCACCCCTTGACCCATTGTCACTGTGTACGAAGAACCCAATCCCCTCCATTATAATGTTTCCCCCTGCAGGCACTATGCCTTGAATCAGGATAAATGTATGTATGTATGTACCGTCAATCGGGAGGAAAACGTTCCACCGACGGTATTTTACGGTATTTTACCGTAAAAAAGAGTAAAGGCTCCCATTTCCTTCATAGTTGATGAAATTGCACAATTTTTGGAATTTGAGAGTTTTAAGTGATTCCCTATCTGGCACAAAAGAACTTTTTTTCACAAAAATGTCAATGAAGTACCGAAATCGAAAATCGCGTGTGTGGTGTACATTGGAGCGTGCTGAGCGTGCGCCATGTCGGGTGCACTATTCAAATTGCCTTAAATCACGCATTTGCAGCGGTTTTGGAGTGCAGTTTGATGAAATATGCTTACTTTCTAGTGTTTCAGCCTAGTTCAATTGATTCATTGCTGATTTTTATCTTAGGAATGTGCTCCAGAGCTTGTGGGAGTTGATGGAGAGGCCTGATGGCATCGGAAGCTGCCACATCGTCTTTTTCAGGCGACACTTGTACTACAGTGATCCGATTCCACTTTGAAGAAAGGTGTTCCACAGTGGACCACTGTGGAACTTTTTTTCCACTTTTTTTCCACTTTGTTCCACTTTGCTCATTTTTCATTAATATAAGCAATTAAACTGGTTCAATTTGTGCTTATTTTCAACATTTTGTATTCTTTTATCGATTTAAGCGAAAAAAACTACATAAAAATATTCATTTTTATAGTTTAATTACGTTCCCACTCGAATGCGATTTTCGGGAGTGGAAAGGTGGTGTAATGCGTGGTGTGCGCTACCGTAATCATATTGCCTCTGCTCTTTCGATGTTGTTTAGCTGTTCTGAAGCTTGTATTTGAGAAATCAGTAATTTTTATGGATCATATTTAATAAATTAATGAATTTGAGCAAAATTTTGAAGCAAATGTAACGATAATTCTTTGTATTTTGTTCTTTCGATTGTTTACACAGCACATCAGTCCCCAAAGTAACTATTTAAGTAAATATTATCACAAATAATAACTTATTTCTCAAATAAAAGCTTCAGAATAGCTAAACAACATCGAAAGAGCAGAGGCAATCTGATTACGGTAGCACACACCACGCCCTACACCACCTTTCCACTCCCGAAAATCGCATTCGAGTGGAAACGTAATTAAACTATAAAAATGAATATTTATATGTAGTTTTTTCTCTTAAATCGATAAAAGAATACAAAATATTGAAAATAAGCACAAATTGAACAAGTTTAATTGCTTATATTAATGAAAAATGAGCAAAGTGGAACAAAGTGGAAAAAAAGTGGAAAAAAAGTTCCACAGTTGTCCACTGTGGAACACCTTTCTTCAAAGTGGAATCGGATCACTGTATTAAAACACAAAAAAAAGTCAGCGGCGTTCCAAAACTGCCGCAAAAGCGCGATTTAAGGCAATTTGAATAGTGCACCCGACATGGCGCACGCTCAGCACGCTCCAATGTACACCACACACGCGGTTTTCGATTTCGGTACTTCATTGACATTTTTGTGAAAAAAAGTTCTTCTGTGCCAGATAGGGAATCACTTAAAACTCTCAAATTCCAAAAATTGTGCAATTTCATCAACTATGAAGGAAATGGGAGCCTTTACTCTTTTTTACGGTAAAATACCGTAAAATACCGTCGGTGGAACGTTTTCCTCCCGATTGACGGTATGGCAATTGGATGCGGATAGCATCATGAAACCAAGGTACATTACAGCATCAAGACTACTGACATCAAGACTAGTGAATAGAGTTCCCTTATTGGAAAGTACTTTCCATTAACTCCTCATTCTCCACACACCCTCGTCTCGAGAGCAGTCTAATTTCTTTGTTCGCATATCGGAATTCCGGAAAGACATCAAGGGAACCCTACTATTGAAAACTTCCTTTTTTTTGGTTTTCAATTACGGTTAGGTTGGTTGGGTACGATAATAAATAAGGTTACGGTAATTATAATCAGTTGTGACCAATTTTCCCAATGAACGAACCAGGTAAACGATGAAGATCATCATTAGCATCGTATTCTTTCGCTGAATGCCAGTGATGCCCATGCCACAGAGCGCCAGGGCGATTGAAAGGAAGGGAATCGCCAAGAACTGCTGAAATGGGCGTAATTATGGTAAGGACTTACGGTAGGATTAAGAAACTGCATCGTAAAATAAGGCTCTGTTCGGTTTAGGGTGGGGGGGCGGCAATAAAGGAGACCCAATATTCCTATAACTATAAGGGGCTCCTGTGCGCTGAATGCCTGTGATGCCCATTCCGCAGAGCGCCAGGGAAGGGAATCGCCAAGTACTGCTGAAAGAGGTGGATGACGGTAATTGTAAAATATCCGTTCCGCGATTCCTAACTATTTTATTTATTCGCGATTCGTCAAACAACAGTGAAGCGCCCGTAAACCTAACGTAGGCATCAATCGAGTGCTGGATTACGGTATCTATGTCCCCTACCCCCCATGGAGTGATCACAGTAGCCGAAGGATACGGTCAATCATCCTTTTAGGATACTATCCATAAAGGTGCTTTATATTTTTATGCGCAAAAGTGCACGAAACGGAACGGTATATTCCGTGCTGTGTGATAACTTTTCGTGTTTCTGTTACATATAACTCACGCCGTGCACGATCGCACCGATCAGCGACGCCGCCAGCAGCACGGCCATCACGATCGCTATCGAGGCCTTCTATATATCTTTCCTACCCCCCCCCCCCTACCCCTCATGGAGTGATCACAGTTGCCGAAGGATACGGTCAATCATCCTTTTAGGATACTATCCATAAAGGTGCTTTCTAAAATGGCATGCATTGCGCAAAAGCGCACGAAACGGAACGGTACATTCCTTTGTGTGATGGCTTTCGTGTTTCTATTATAACTAACGCCTTGCACGATCGCACCGATCAGCGACGCCGCCAGCAGCACGGCCATCACGATGGCCATGGCGAAGGAGGCCTTCTATCTAGCAATCTATGTCCCCTACCCCTCATGGAGTGATCACAGTTGCCGAAGGATACGGTCAATCATCCTTTTAGGATACTATCCATAAAGGTGCTTTCTAAAATGGCATGCATTGCGCAAAAGCGCACGAAACGGAACGGTACATTCCTTTGTGTGATGGCTTTCGTGTTTCTATTATAACTAACGCCTTGCACGATCGCACCGATCAGCGACGCCGCCAGCAGCATGGCCATCACGATGGCCATGGCGAAGGAGGCCTTCTATCTAGCAATCTATGTCCCCTACCCCTCATGGAGTGATCACAGTAGCCGAAGGATACGGTCAATCATCCTTTTAGGATACTATTCATAAAGGTGCTTTATAAAATGCCATGCATTGCGCAAAAGCGCACACGAAACGGAACGGTATATTCCGTGCTGTGTGATGACTTTTCGTGTTTCTGTTAAAACTCACGCCTTGCACGATCGTTCCGATCAGCGACGCCGCCAGCAGCATGGCCATCACGATGGCCATGGCGAAGGAGGCCTTCTATCTATCAATCTATGTCCCCTACCCCCATGGAGTGATCACAGTAGCCGAAGGTCAATCATCCTTTTAGGATACTATCCATTAAGGTGCTATCCATTAAGGTCCATTAAGGTCCATTAAGGTCCATTAAGGTGCTGTGTGATAACTTATCGTGTTTCTGTCATAACTCACGCCTTGCACGATCGCACCGATCAGCGACATCGCCAGCAGCACGGCCATCACGATGGCCATGGCGAAGGAGGCTTTCTGAAATTGGGGGATACGGTAAGTACGGCGGTCTGGATACGGTAGGTACGGTAGGGCACAGAAGGTTGGATATGGTAGGTGGGTGTACGGTTGGTTAGATACGATGAGCAGATTGGATACTACACCTTGTTCTGCACAGAAGGCCTATACAAATTGTTGGTACTGTAACCATCTAGCGTATAGATACGATAGGGAATACGTAGAAAGAGCTTACGCGAGCGCACGACATTGGCGGTGGATTGTAGTCGCTCGTCGGGCGAATCATCTCGGGTATGGTAGGAGTACGGTAGACGGGAGACGATCGATTGAAGTGGAGACGAAGAAAGAGGAACCACTCAACAACGAGTGATGTGGGCGGAATGAGGAAAATTGAGGAGGGTGAGTGACGAACAATAGAAAAATAGTTAATTTATTATTGAAATTTAATTTTAACATCCACCGTGCAAAACAAGAATCACAAGAACTGTTTATCGCATACTCTTGCGGGACGAATACTGTATCGAGTACGGTAACGACGTGTATGGATCGATAGTTCGAACGGGATACGGTAGACTTTGGGTTACGGTAGTACACCTATCAGGCCTCTTCGTACGTTTTGTCCTCGTATGGTGAGGCGGGAGCGGCGCTGAGATCAAAGAGATCAAAGATTAGATTTTGAGGCACTAGGTCGGATGAGAACATTCGGATGATAACCTACTGGATGAGAACTAAAAAAAATTTGAGCGTTCTAATATTTTGTCAATTGGTTCTCAATCCCACAATCGGAAGAAAACGAAAAATTTTGGTTCTCATCCGAATGTTCTCATCCGACCTACTGCCGATTTTGAAAGGAAGATGACGTTCAGTTCGCTAGTGCACAAGTACTTGTTTCGCAAGTATTTTGCAAAGTTACGGTAAGCTGATCGGATACTGCATACTAGCACTAAATTCAGGCAAGTTGGATGCGTTAGGTACCTTTCATTCTCCAGATAAAAGAAGATAAAAGGTCATAGATCAACGATCAAAGAACAAAGAATAACCTTTCATTCTCCAGTTGCGACGGCTGTGCGGTCCAATCGGAACGATCTGACTGTTGTACGGTGACATTTCCGGGCTTCCATCCATCATTCTGGGGCGTCCATCCATAGTTGTTGGGCGACGGTCCATAAGGCAGAGGGTACGGATTCTGTCCGGGTAGGATCGCGGCCTCCTCGAGGATCTCAAAATAGTTAATTAATTAATGACCTGCGAATAGGAAATAAGTTAACATAAAGGAGAAATGTCTTTCTGTTTGTTATTCTAAAAGTCAAGTAGGCGGAGCACGAAACTGTAAAAAAAGTGCAAACATGTCGCGCGTTTTCGGGATTGAATGGGTCGAACAGCTAATTAATAAATTAATTTAATCGAGTTAGTTAACAACCTCCTTGCGCGCCTTGATCGTGTAGTAGAGGGTGAGGGCTGAACGGTTTTTTTAAAAGAAAAGGTCAAAGATCAAAGGTCAAAGATCAAAGATCAAAGATCAACGAACACATGAGGATGACAGCGACCACGAACACGGCAATGAAGATGGCGATAAGCACCTTGATTGCAGAATCGGCTGTAAACGCGAACAATTGTCACTAAATATACATCCGTTGAGCCACGTTGAATAGAAGAAATTGTATTTGGCTATGATCTAAATATAAGTATAAAGACTTGTTGATTCTTTTTACGTTTTTTTGCAGATTTTCCCTTTTCAATAAGGTGAAAAAGTGATTTTCAAAAGAGTGATTTTAGAGGGTTCTTATTTCGAATAAGAGATACATCGAATTGATAGCTCACAGTCGTCTCTGGTTCGGTACGTGGAGTCTTCATAACTGATTGACTCGTTGAAGATTGTCGCTGAAATATTCCCGATTTCGACCCGGAATATCATTTGTATTCTATAGAAAAGATGCAACATAACTGCACTAGTATGTGTACTATCGCGGTCAAATGAGTGTGTGCCAAATATAATGATTCCAGAAGATCCAGTCTAGTCTACAATTATCTCTTGTTTCGTTCTCTTGTTTCGTAATGCTCCCTCGTAGGAGGTATATGCGAGAGATCACGCAAATCGGGGAGAGGCGTGATCGGCCGATTTATCGTTCTCAGTGAAATCAGTGAATCCGTATCGATTCCGTATCGATTCCGTATCAAGTATTTTCCGGGAAAAAAAAGAGTGAATCTACGTGATTTCCGAATCGATTCCGTGATTCCGAACGGTCAACCCTAGTTCTCACCAATGAGAATGCAGCCAATGAGGACGATGACGGCGAGTACGATGGCGATTATCTGGAATTATAATATTAATTGTAATCTCAAAGTTTAAAGGGTTTTTTGTTGTTCGGATAAGGAAACCGTATACGGTAATGTTCTGCAGGTACGGTAAACGGCACTTTTTAACATCCGTGCTGGGACCCCGCCGCTTCACGCCCTCACCGCCTCCTCTCTAGCCCCTTCCCATCCCCCTACTTCTCTCCTCTCCCGGTAATCATACCAGATAGACGATGTAGGCCATCAGGAGACAAGTGTTTTTTGTGTTTTGGTTACTGACACGATTGTTGGTTAAAATAATTAATCAGGTTATCATATTTATCATATTTACCGTAGCCGTGGCCGGTTACGGTATCGGTTGTTGGTTACGGTAATGTTCACAAGATACGATAATCATACCAGATAGACGATATAGGCCAGCATGAGGGGGGTATTCTGCTTTCTACAGTTGTGCCTAAGCTACAGTTATAAATAGCGGTTTCCGATTACGGCAATTAATACGGTTACGGTATGCGAACCAGACATATTACAGTAGCCGTACTACGATACGTTAGTCGTGACAGATTACGGTAGCAAAAGTTATTCCCCGCAAGCCGTATCAGGCAGGCATTCAGGGCCGGCTACCCCATCTTCATATTTGCAAAGAAAGCGACACTAATAAATATTGTATTGCAATGTATACCAGATAGACGATGTAGGCCATCATGAGGCAGGTGTTCTTCCTCTGAATGCCCGTGATGCCCATCACGCAGAAGACCATGCCGAGTGCAATGCCGGAAAGCGAGCCGAATTCCTGGAATAAAGGTGCTATGTACTTCTCCTCTCTGTGCGACTTCCCGATTATTAAGTTCTACAAGAGGGTACTGAAGTCAACTCAAGTTGCGGATTGATTGCGTGCTCACAACATCAAAAGACTTGTTAAAAAAAGAAAATAATCAGTAATCAATCAATTTTGGTTACGGTAGGATTGCGGTACGGTAGCTTACGCCTTGGATCATCGAATTGATTATCGCTAGTCCTTGAAGCACAATCAGCACGATGGTGAAGGCGAAAGCGGCCTTCTGAAATCAGAGGGATACGGTAAGTACGGTTGGGTACAGTTGGGGTACGGTAGGGGTGCGGTTGGGGTACGGTTGGGGTACGGTTGGGGTGCGGTAGGGGTACGGTAGGAACAGTAAGTGTAATTGATTTTCAGCAATACAGTTGAGAAGCAATATTGTAATCAGGGGATACGGTAAGTACGGTAGTCCGGATACGGTAAGCAGCAAGTGGTATGTTGGATACGGTATGATGCTGAACGTTTTCTCACAATTTGAAATCGATATCAGTCAAAAGGGGATACGGTAGTTTCGAGTACGGTAGACGGTCGATTACGGTACTTACGCGAGCGCATGACATCGGTGACGGATACTGTGGATTGTAGTCGCTCGACGGGGGATACATCTTGGGTACGGTAGGGGTACGGTTGGGGTACGGTAGGGGTACGGAAGGGGTACGGTAGGTGTACGGTAGGGGTACGGTAGGGGTACGGTAGGGGTACGGTAGGGGTACGGTAGTCTTCACTATTGATTGTTGGCTACAGACATAGTCCTTGAGATGGGAGGAGGAGAAGGGAACCACTCGGTAGATAGTGGAGCAGAGGGAATGAGGAGACGAGGGGGAGGAGGGCCTTTTATAAGATGAGGAAGAATGGGAAATTAGAAATTCAAAAGTATAAAAGCAATTATTATTGAACAATATTTAAATATTCAATGGCGATTTAAAAAATACATTAGGGGAGCTTACCGGAGGAAACTAAGACAATTTTTTGATAAAATTGTTTTGCTTTCAGTGGAAAAATTCTTCTAGGGATCTGTCGCCAATTGCATTCCTTGGTTGATTATTAACTGCTTTCATAAATATGTTTCTTTGTATTTTTAACATAACTCGTTCATGATAATTTATTTCATTAATTTTCCACCAAAAAGGAACAATGCAATCAGCAACAGTAAAGTTATGGTAAGTTAATCTTCCAGAAAGTACTCATGCATAATATTCGTATACCTCTCGATCACATCAGCATTTTCCCTTCTATTTCTCATGCCATAATTGTGAGGGTCAATTAGCATTTCCAGTCTATTGCTCTCGACATTGCTCTCTAAGCGAATAGTCCTCCTGATAATATTTTGGACAAAATCAGGCCGAGCTGAACTCACAATCAGCGGAACAATTTCCACCCTATACAAAGCAAGTCCATCCGCTATAGTCTTGTTGATGGGACAATACAAGGAATGATGCAAGCGGCAGAGCGTTTGATCGATGTCGAAATCGTGTAGTCCGTGCTGCCGAATAATTTCAATCTCATCTTCACACAAATTTTCCATCGTTAACATCCCGCCAGCCGCGTAAAACTTGCTCAATCCATACAGCAAATCTGTGAAATCTTCGCCAGATTGGAGACTCTTCTTTAGCAGGTCGAAGATTTTGCGGCGTGTTGGTGGTTGGGCTGAAAATTGCATGAGTTCGCAGTGGATTATCATAATTATCCTTCATCTAGAATACGATACTATGAGATGTCAATAAGAGATATCAAACCTTGCATCAGTGAAAAGTATCGTGCGTTTGAAATGCTCAGCAAATGAGATGTGCTGGTTAGCGAGCTATTGATTGTCTGGGAGAGAGGAAGGGAAGAGGAAGGGGGGAGGAGGACGCTTGATCTACCGCCTCCTCCCGGCCTCTTCCCTTCTCCGCCCCTCAAACGTTCGTCAAAGGTCAGCTACGAGTGGAATGGAAAATAATCTCACGATAGCAACCAACGCGAAAGAGCACCAGAAATTTTCGAAACCGTCAAATTGATCCTTACAATTATTACTTATTTCACGTGCTTTTCAATTGAATTCCAATGCAGTTTTGCCACAGGGAAATTGCCCCCACCCGCTGGCAGGGATCTCGTATCAATTCGAATAAGCGTGGCGCGTCTCCCACTCTTAGCTCCGCCCCTCGACTCGCCCATGCATCAACTCAACTTCACCCATTCATTCGCTCTAAGCTTTCCTACTTGGGAGGCCGGTCTTCTCTCCTTTCTCCCTCTTTTTTTGCAATTTATTTGATTTTAAATGTATTTAATTTGCATTTATTTTAGGAAAATGTCCGAGAGAACCAACTTCAAGCTCGCGTATGGAGGAGCCACTCACAAGTATGGTGCCCTTCTTTCTTCTTCCCGCCCCCATTCCCGGGCTGATCTTTGATCTTTGATCCCCCACCCAGTGCCTCCTACTCCCTTACTCTTTGATTCCTGATGTTTGATCTCTCATTCCCCTTCTTTCGTACATCTTTTTCCCCATCCTGCCTTCAACCTCCCAGATCTTTGATCTTTATCTAATAAATGATCTTTGATCTTCATCTAACCCCTAATCTTTGATCTCTGCAGGTTCGCCTCCACTTACCAGGACGAGGAATTGCTCAAGGCAATCAAGATGAAGGTCTCCTCTGTCGTCAACGATGAAGCCGCGGAGCTGTGCTGGTTCGGTGAGTTGGCCCCCGCCCCAGAGTGATGACAATTCGGCATCAGCCTCTTCTTATTTCTCTGCTCCCTATACGAGACGAATTGTCACGAACTGTAGTTCATGGTGCTAGATCATACCCTCTAGCGATGCTGAAGTCATTTCAGTAATTTTAACCAACGCACTTTTCTTTTGGAAAGGGATTAGCAGCAAACGGGGATTCTCACAGATACCAATAGAGTATTGCCTTCGAACAATCCAACAAACCTCTCTTCAGACGAAGTGTCATCCTGCGTGCTCGACACCGTTGCGCTCTTGTTTTATCCCTACTAGTGTTCATAGGATTCTTGTAGCTAAACTTGCTAGCTTAGGAATCGGTTGGCCTGGATATCACAGAATCCAATAATCATATTCTCTCCTCTTCAGACGACGAGTCCTCCTGCGTGCTGGACACCGTCGCTGATCTCCAGACTGCGATCGAGTTCGCCAAGTGCACGAGGAAGAGGTGGGTCTTAAGTAGAGTTTCGAAAACAACTAAACGACTAGTTGTTTAATAGGCAAATGCACCGATTTTCTCACAAGAGAGCACACAGAATGAGGAGAGCAAGAGTACATTTCGATATTAAACGACTAGTCTTATAGTTGTTTTCGACACTCTAGTCTTAACAATTAGACAATGGCTTGATCTCATCTTATTGTTAGGTTCTTACGTAGGCTCCACGATCATATTGCTATCAGTTCATGGTTGATTACAGTGACTCTATCTTGATTAATCCATTCCAGTGACACCGCCTGTCCCTGCATCCAGCTCGTCATCGCCGGCAGTGAGGAGGAGAAGAAGGCCGTTGCAGAGTGTGTCGCTCCTTCTGCAGCTGCAGCAGAAGGCCAGACGCCGGTTAGTATCTTTTCAATGTCATCGACTCGACAGTCCTACTTGATTTTATAGAACCAGGCTCGCACCCTTGTGTTCACAATGATTTTGCCCGCTTTGGAACTGGTATTGAGCGATTTTGTTCAGGTCACCGAGGAGCAAGTCAAGTACGCCGTCGAGAAGGCTGAGGGAACGGACACGAAGTGTGTCGAGAAGAGCGAGAGTAGCGATGAGGAGTCGAGCGAATCGGATTCTGAAGAGAGCAGTGACGACAGCGAAGATGAAGTCGAGAAGGTAAGAAATTTGTTAGATATTCTGGCCTCTTCCTCTATTTTGATGCACTTGAAGTGGCGCAATCGGAGTGTAACTTATATCACAAACGTACTACATCAATAATCAACATTGAACTTCTTAATTTCAGCCGCAGCTCGGCGCCGGCATGCAGTCCCTCATGAGACATCTGCAGCAAGCACAGCAGCTGATGCCAACGGGAGATCATCAACAGAGATCGGTAAGTGATAGACTGATTTTACTGATCGTGTTACTGAAAAAATGCAAATATGAGGGGCTCAGAGAGTTTCATACAATTCCGTCTCAAATTTACGTGATAAAGTCATAATTGTTATCTATTCAGACCGATGTTGATGAAGAAGAAGATGATGAGGATGAAGAGGAGAGCGAGGAGAGCGAGTCCGAGTCCGAGTCGGAATCAGAGGATGAGGAGGAGACAGCTGAGACGGCGGAGAAGGAGATGAAGATGGTTGAGGAAGAAGAAGAAAAGGAGACTGATCAGGTGAGTATCTGATTACAAATATTAGTGGATCCATAGCTAGTGAGAAAAAAATGAGAGGGCTAAAAACACGTGTTCGAGTAGGATTTCGAAGTAAATTAGCTATTGATAAGGTTGTTGATAAGTGTCCCTGTAACAATACTCGCTTCAGATGTGCAAGCGAATAAACGCATCGGTGGAGCGAATCAAGGCATCGCTGTTGAAGGATTTCGAGGAGGAAAAGGCACGATTTGACGTAAGCACTCACTTTATTTGCTTTATAAATCGTTATCGGTTTCCTTCCTTGGAAAAATCACTTGGGAATCGAAACACTGCCAAGTTTCGCATTCGTCTCCCTCTCTCTTTCCCGCCCCCTCCTTGATTCCCTCATTTCTGCGACAGCATTTTTTCCCATGAGATGCCCTCTTACTAGGCCATTATGTAATGCAGTAAACTGATGATCGCATTTCAGGCCAACATGCGTGCGCGCACCGAGCAGTTTGAATGCGAAATGAAGACTGGAGATGAAGAAGAACTGGACCTCGACGTCACCCAGAGTGACGACGACGACGAGACCATCGCCGCATTCAAGCAGAAGAAACCTGCCGTCATCGAGAAGGGCACAAACCCAAGAGAGACCACCCCCTTCTGGAGCGCCTTTACCAGGGGCGCGGCCGCTATTACTCCCATGGCTACGGCTCACATTGCTCCGATCCCCAATGATATCTCTTCTCTCGCAGCCGCAGCCATTGATCCCGTCGCTCTTGCGAGTACGATGAAGGCAGCGGAGGAGCACGCCCGTCCGGTCACCAAGCAGCTTATGGCTTCCAATTTCGTTCCTCCTGTCATCGCTCCTGTGAAGACTCTGGAGGACGCCCAGGAGGTCGCCCGTCAGGTCACCGAGGCACTTATGGCCTCTAACTTCGCGCCCCCTGCCTTTGCACCCGTCGCTCCAGTCAAGAAGCTCGCCGAGAGCATTGCGCCCCCTCCCTTCACTCCGGTTGCTACGAAGGAGGTCAAGTGTGAGGAGGAGCCGCCTCGCCCCATTACCGCGGACATGCTTAGAAGTGCGAGAGCGAGCCTCGACGATACATTGGCGCTCAAGATTTCTTGCGATCGCAGAATGCTCAACGAGGCAGTTCAGCGAAAGCAAGATGAAGAAGAAGCTAAGAAGCAGAAGTACGCGGACAAGTTGGCTTCCGAAGCCCGGGACGCTGCTCTGGACCTCTCGATCGCGCTCGCTGCAGCTACTCAACATACGCCCAACCCAAGCGCTGAAAAGCTGGCCGAGTATGCCAAGCTCTGCGCGAGCGGACTCGTCCTGAAGGCCAACTACTTCAAGCAGGTGGAGGCCGAGAAGAGGGAGAAGGAGCTGAAGGCCAAGGAGGCCGAAATGGCCCTTAAGGAGGATGCATTTGAGAAGCGCGTTGCCCAATTCGCGCTTAAGATGGAGGATTTCGAGGAAAAGATGAAGAAACTGGAGCAGAGAGTTGAGAAGGCCGAGAAGGACGAGAAGATGGAGAAACTTGAGAAGAGATTGGATGCCATGGAGGAGAGACTTCAGAAGGTCGAGGAGGAAATGGACGAGGAGGATATTGTGTACATGTAATGTGTTGATATGTATGTATTCTGATTTTGTGATTGAGTTGATGTTAATGGTGTATTGTGAGATAAAGACAGATGAGAGTATTGCGTGTGTAACGAATATGAGGAAACAACACAGTGATAGATATAGCAGAACATACTCATTAATATCGTGCGTTTGAAATGCTCAGCAAACTCAATCTGATGGTTAGCAAGCTATTGATTGTCTGGGAGAGAGCAAGGGAAGAGGAAGGGGGGAGGAGGACGCTTGATCTACCGTCATTAGCAGTATCGAATGATTGGGAAGAAGGTTGCATGCGGGAGATATGGAGGATGAGGAACTCGTGGCCATGGAGGTCGCACTAGCGTTTACATTCTAGAATCGTGCCGAGTATAGGTGGAAATTAAGGACTTTGAGGAGAAGAGAGAAATGTTCTACATGCTTGCAGCACCGAAAGCCCAGTGGTATAGATCTCTGTCCATCACCTCATTCACCAATATTGCGGGCATAACCGCGAAGCTATTCAAATTGCTTATTTCTCTGCACTTCTCCCATTTTTTCTCGAGAAAGATGATCGACATCCTAAATCTTCCTCTAAATGTCGTCAGTAATATCTGCCGCTACGTGGACAATCGATCGCTTCTTCACCTCAGAAAGGTGTGCCCAATCGTATTAAGGGGTACTAGGCAGGATGAAAACCGTCTGATGATAACCGATAAATAAATGTTTCTCCGTTTGTGGTCTTTTAACACCCTGACAAAATGATACACCCGTCAACAAAATTTTTTGGTTCTCATCCGACGGTTCTCGTTCTGTCTAGTATCCGTTCAGGCACTTGCTGACGAAAATTTTTTAAGCTATGCCGATCGATGAATGACATTGTGAATCGGCTTCTAGGCACTCTAACAACAAAAATTCCATATTTTTTTGTTGATCAAGAGGTGAGATTACCTACCGAATCATTTTTTCCCAGCAATTACAAATTTCACAACATAAATTCAGTATTATATTGGTCTGTTCATTTCTTTTGTCAATGCTCAAGAATGCATACTGTGGAAACTCTGCATCGTTTCGGAATTCGGCAAAACGGGATTGAATTTCGAGATACACGACCATGACAAAGTTTTATAACAATGCTTTCGAAATAATAAAAATAAGTTTCAGTCTTTTCTGCTAAGAGTGGAAACAGTGATTAAGTTTAAACAAATCCTTTCGCACCTGAAGAATTTCGCGCAAGGAAGAATTTTCAATTGGGTGTCGTTACGTGACGAACGTGCTATGATTTTCTCGATGGAAATTTGATTTTTGAATTTCGTTTCGAACCAAATCAACAAGGAACTCCTAAATACGCTGAGTTGACTAGTAATTTTCGAAAATGGAGAGTAAATAAAACGGATATGAACAAATTTCCCTCATCTAAAGGAACTCGAAATACGCATTTGGCAATTTACGCCCACAATTTCAGATTCCTACCTCTTTCTCTTGAATATCGCAAATTTGACAAAGCGACTCCGGTTAAATTTTGATCACAATCTAGTTGGAATAGCTGACCCAGAAGCTCTGAAACTTCCTAAATGGTTTTTATTCGAACTTCTCAATCGGAAAGCAATCTGCATCTCTGTGGATACCTGCAGGAGACAAAACATTCTTTCCTTGGATGACGTCGAAATGATGGTCCAGGTAAGATAAAAATTATATTCACAATATGATATGACAATATGACAATATAAATATGAATATAATATGAATATGATATACAATACGACACAACATGATATAATGACAATATGATATAATATGATATGTCAATATCTATAATATTTTCCATTTAAAGGTATTTCATCATCACGGCAAAAGAATACGATTTTATGCTAACAAAATTCTCATAAATCAATTCCATGCGCAAATTGGAATGTGTATGATGGAAGCCACAGAGGGGGGACAATTCTATTTTTCTCATCTTGAACCTGACGATTGAACTCATATATTTAAAAAAATATATTTATTCTGTATTTTGCACCAGCTGAAAAATCGATCAAAATTGATAAACTTGATATTGTGAAAACAAAAGCTAATTGTCAGCATTTCATGAAGTGAAACATTTTTCCATCAAGTAAAAAAATCGGGTATCTTCGTTCTGCCTTCTATACTTTTTCCATCTAACAGCTTGGAATCTTCAAAATATCGAGTGCCAAGCTTACTGTTTGTTTTTCGTAATCGTTGATTGAATATTCGAAATCATACACTATAAAATCATGAGTAACTCGCCCAGCGGAACGGATCTTCGCCCATTGCCTCCGCGAGATTATTTAGCTAAGATCCGTACCACTGGGCGAATGATTGAGCGTGATCAATTCTTTCCCCTGCAAGATTTTTTTAAAAGAGACATGAATTCTCGTACAGATCTATCCGCATTTCTGTGTTTATACATTTTTTTGACTCTTCTAGAGAATCTCCTAATCAATCAACTTCTTGCCCGTACCCGGACAGCTGTAAAATCGCTTGACGCGGATACATCTTTGATTTAGAAAGCACAGACTGATCATAATTACCCCCCCCCTCCGCAATGATCCATTCTATGCCGTTTATCATTGTTAGTATTTTCAGCCCAAAATTCCTATCCGTATTTTTCCGTTTAGGTACATCGAGAAATGGGCGAAATTTGGTCTCTGCTGCGTCCCGGTAACACAAATGCGGTGACGATTAACATCTTGAGTCTTTCTCCGAAGACTATCAACAAAATCTGCCATTTTCTCAACACGACAACTCTTCTACAAATGAAAATGGCAACTTTCCGCATATTTTAAAATTCAAAATAACTACTTTAGGTGTGCAAGACATCGAAAAATATCGTCGATGAACTTTTTGGAACTCGTCGTCTGATAATTTCTCATCTATTTGTTATTCAACATGTGGATGAGGGATATTCAAAGAGTCTTGTAAACATGATTGAATCGATATTTTACATGATTGAATTATTTTACAGGGAGAACATTATCATATTCTCTTTGCATTTGGCACTATGAAGGACTATCGCCTATGCAAGATTGCCCTAATATCGAAATTTGACCTTCTAGACATGAAAAAGATAGTCTTAAGAAATGGCACAAAAGTAAGTTTTTTCATCACACATTCAAAAATTACAAACTTGGGCTACATAATTTTTACTGTTTTGTTCACCGTTCAAATTATCACTAATTCATATTCAATATAACAATTAAAATATTATACATACATCGTAGTGCACAACTTAATATATTTATGATTAGTGCTAATAAAATGTAATTCGCCCTATTTAAAAACTTAAAAGGTGCCACATCCAGAATCGCATGCTTTGATAGGGATAATCGCCAGGATTGTAATATAGTGTTTCAGACTCTATATTTAAAAATAAAAATGGAGTTCACTATGCGAACAGTCCTTGATCACCTAAAACCTCTTATACGAAAAGCGCACTTCGAAGAGGTCAAGTTTGAAAATCTCAACGTTCAAACGATGAAAATATGCTCGGAATTTCTCAATGACAATATAATATCGCACTTTAGAATAGAGCTCAAGAAGCAAGAAATGTTCGACTTGTAAGTATCAGACTCAATTTAAAGAAAATGCATAATTTTCTGAATATTTTAGCCCAAATTGGATCGAAAATATTCGAAAATGGCAAGTCAAATGTATCTCTTTCGTTGGTCTTCCCATAAGCAAAGGTATCTTTCACAAATGTATGCGCGAATTAATTCCATATTTAGACTTTATTGAATTTCTTATTGAAATTGCTGACTTAATAGAGAAGCTTTCGATAAAGTTCGCTGAATCTGGCTGTGCTCTCCTTAGCGAGCCTCAATCGTTTCTTACGGAAATTCTGAGCCGAAAAGTTAATCATCTTTATCTTTCATGTCAAGGTTGCCCGCTCCCTGTGCAAGATATAGAAAATTTTCTTCGGGTGAATAATTGTTGATTTAATTATTTTATTTTATTTTATTATTCTTGTTATTTTATTTTTTTAGCATTTTCATCATTTCGACAAGAAGGTGTTGCTCCGACTTTGCTGTGATGGTGCACCAATTCACGTTCGAATCGGTAATTATATAGTGAAAAATATTCCTGGCCTTTATCCAATATATATTTATCATGTGGATCTCTACGATTGTTCATTTTATTTGTAATTTTGAGTGTTCTGCTAATTTAAAAAAAATGAATATTTTGCGCTTATAATTTCGTATCCGTCTTTCCTAACACTCAACTGAAACTTTGAACAATTTGCACTCAATTATTAATTTATGCACAGGAAAACAGGTGCTGAAAAAATATATGGTCAACATAAATTACTCGCATAACTAGGGGCCACAAGCTCCGCCCACTTTGTGCGGACACTATTCCGCCTAAAAGCGAGACGGGGAGGGCAGCTTCATTCTCGACCTAATCTCTCGTTCTCAATTGCTATGGATAGCTACTAAGACCCCAAATCACTTTTGGACACGTGGTGAGAAATCGGTCATCTGCATTGTGACCCCTACGCATAACCACTGGAACAGATCTTTCCATTCTTTAGAATTTATGGATTATCACGCGTCTTCTGAGAGGTTGCATGAAAACCGCCACCCTGAGGAACTGGCTGCAAAAGTTTGAGCTAGACCCTCGAGATAATTATGGTAGATAACAATAGAGAAGATAATTTTTTTAGAGTTGGTGATTTGTCCAAAAACCGGCTTTTAGGTATTCTCCGGCTCCGGATCCGGCTAGGACCGGCATTTTCATAACTCAGCTTAGGGTAAAGATAAAAATATGGCGAAATGCTCAAAAAATCCGGAAAAATATTCTAAAAAAGTTATAATTTTTGACTTTTAGCTACTTCAAAGTTTTCGATATGAAAAAAATGAAAAACAGGTAAAAATATCACAAAATAAATTCTCCTGGGAAGGGGACCCCCCTATTTACCACTTTTTGACAACGGATTCTGAAACTACATACTCATATTAGTCCTAGAAAAAATAGCACTTGTCTCGGGAGGGGTTAAAGTGGAACCTCCCAAGTCAAAATATCCGAAAAAGTGCAAAAATAGCGATTTTCGAAATATCAAAACAATACTTTTGAGTATTCTAGGACCTCAATTTTTGCTCAGTAATTTTATATTATCACCAGAGAATGTTTTTAAACTCATTTGGCAAAGAATAGCCTCGTCCAAT
>LS487975.1:597063-626095 GCA_900490705.1 Pristionchus arcanus
CTTGGCGCGTTTCACTGAAAATCACAGTTTTCGAGTATTTGATCTTTGATCTACCGTATCCCGAAAATAAATGTCGTTATCAAAATTCCGAAAACGCGGCTTTAAAAAGCATCATCAAAATTACTTACCAGAATTTTTTTTAGACCGGTCGAAGATACTTTTGGCGTACTGCTGCGAGACCTCGACGATGGGTTGTGCTGGCTTACAGAAACACATACCCGAGATGAGAAAAAACGATTGGACGAGGCTATTCTTTGCCAAATGAGTTTAAAAACATTCTCTGGTGATAATATAAAATTACTGAGCAAAAATTGAGGTCCTAGAATACTCAAAAGTATTGTTTTGATATTTCGAAAATCGCTATTTTTGCACTTTTTCGGATATTTTGACTTGGGAGTAGAGATGAGAATGGAAGAGCAAAAGGAAGAGAAACAGCGACGCGCGGCGAGGAATGAGAGGGAAAGGAAGAGGAGGGGGAGGGGATTAACTCTTGTGGAAGAGTGAGGGGTCTTGTGGAAGAGTTGACTCGGGGAACGCGCATTTGCAGCTTATTTCTGATCGTTTTTCTAGGGGGTTTGTGATGAATATTCAAAATTAACATTCTAAAGTGGTCAGTAGTCAACCTACAATAGGAATTCAAGAGATTTGCCACGTCATGTGTCTTGTGAGCATGATTCCTTCTAAACCTGTGAGGAGCGAATTCTCGGCTTGTATCTGAGCTTGGCGATAGAGAGATCATATATGTTGTATAGTCATTCCTATGATATACAGAATAAGTAATGTAATTGCACTATTTAGTAAGCAGACTAAATAGTATGTGACCCGCCGAACTAGACCTGCTCCGCTGCTAAATACTTACCGTATCGTAATGCAAGTTATTCGCGGACCACTTTATTCGTCATACACTCCCACACACTTTACGTTGCGTCATTGCTTATTATGTTTAGGCTATTCGGTCATGCCTATTCTCTGAGGAGTTGAGTTGACTGAAGTGACGAGTATGCGTCGTCGATAAAGCTGTATAATGCTATTCGTGCACTCTTCTTCCCCACACATCGACACTATGCAAGCCCGGCAGGATTCATAAGGAGTATTGCGCAAGAATTCTATTCTCACAAAGGACAAGAACATATCAATATATAAATTAAGTAAAGTAAGTCCTGAATGTGAATTTACAATCCCATGAAGATGCTAGCGAATATTACCGGTTAACGACCTTCAAAGAACGTTTGATAGCGAAGTCAGTTACTGTACCGTGCAAATGCCCTGGTTCCAATATGAAATGTATAACTGATCAAGTTGCATGTTTTCTATGATCATAGCTAAATTTTCGGCTCTGTCTTAATATACGGCACCCATGAAAATAAACGGCACCCATGAAAATATACGGCACCCATGAAAATATACAGCACCCATAAAAATACGCGGCACCCATAAAAATACACGGCACCCATCGGACACAATATTTTTGAGTATTTTTTTTGTCATTTTGTGATTTTCATGGTGGTATTGCGGTACGCGGCTCTGTACGGATATTGTGGTCCCTCCAATTTTTTTGTGGCCCGTATATTTTTTTTTGCGGCCCCTCACCTACGAGACAAGAACGCAGTGATTCTTCATCCACTGGCGAGCGTGGATGGTCTGCAGGACACCTGAAGTCGATCAACTCTGTGCACTTTGACGGATCCAACTTTGTCCGAATGACTGGATATTTTATGGGAACGAAGTTAGTTACTAACACGAGACCACTGAATATACCAAATGTTTGAGGTTTCAAATGGAGCTGGTAGATCGAATACAGCTATCGTTGTCAGTGTGAGGCCAGAGGATAAAGAATGTTTTCCAAAAAAAATCGTATTAATTAATGAATACTCAGAGAATCGTGTGGAATGTCCACCACTCCGATTCCCGCAGTTGCATCGTCTACAGTCGCGCCAGCTACCACCAAGCGGACTACTGGAAGAGGAAAGTCCACCACTCCGATTCCAAAAGTTACAGCCTCGCCAATTCGATCTACTCGAATGCCTCCCGCAAGAACAACAGCTCCATCATTTCGTTCAACTGTAGCACCGTTCAGAACAACACCTACAATGAGAGCCACTAGACCTCCGTCAATTACTAGCTCATCAACAGGACGTCCACCGAAAGGAGGGACCGGAGGAGGAGGTCGAGGAGGAACGGGAAGTGGAGGGAAGGGAGGTGGAAAGCGAGGGGGAATTGGATATGAGGCCGTTTGCGAGAGAGTCGATCGAGAGCTGGCACAGCTCAAAAATGTCAATTCTCTGAAAGTCTCGGATTCGGGGTTCTTGAGGGTGCTGATGACAATGGGCATATTCATTTTGGCCTCATATGCGTAGCCGTCACATAATAATAATCCAACTTCAGGTTCTATACCATGTTCTTGTATTCACAAAGTTTAATCATTGTCTATATTGCATCTTTTACTATTCATGTGTGTTATTCAATGAAAACAAAATAAAATTCCGTTTCAGTCTTGTTTTTTCTTGTTTGAACATATAGCGGTCAGTAAAGAATTGTTTTTGCAGCGTACCGCAATACCACCATGAAAATCACAAAATGACGAAAAAATATGTCCGATGGGTGCCGTATTTTGTCCATGGGTGCCGTGTATTTTTATGGGTGCCGAATTTTTTCATGGGTGCCGTATATTTTCATGGGTGCCGTATATTTTCATGGGTGCCGTTTATTTTCATGGGTGCCGTATATTAAGACAGAGCCAAATTTTCTTCCGTATTGATTTTCCCCATGAAAAGATTCGAAATCGACCACGCTGATTTGATCATATCAACTTAATTTTGATTATATCAACTTATTTGAGGCATCAATATATCGGGCAGATGTTTCTCTGCAACTTTTCTCTTTACCACGAAGCGCTAAAACTATCGTGGAATTAGCCCGCTCTCATTTTATAAACAACTCTTGTGGAAGAGCGCCCACTCTTGTGGAAGAGGGGCCATTCCCTCTCGCTCTTGTGGAAGAGCGCGGCTCACTTTGCATAGATTCGCCACTCTTCCCTCTTCCTTTCCCATCTCTACTTGGGAGGTTCCACTTTAACCCCTCCCGAGACAAGTGCTATTTTTTCTAGGACTAATATGAGTATGTAGTTTCAGAATCCGTTGTCAAAAAGTGGTAAATGGGGGGGTCCCCTTCCCAGGAGAATTTATTTTGTGATATTTTTACCTGTTTTTCATTTTTTTCATATCGAAAACTTTGAAGTAGCTAAAAGTCAAAAATTATAACTTTTTTAGAATATTTTTCCGGATTTTTTGAGCATTTCGCCATATTTTTATCTTTACCCTAAGCTGAGTTATGAAAATGCCGGTCCTAGCCGGATCCGGAGCCGGAAAATACAAAAAAGCCGGTTTTCGGACAAATCACCTACGATAAAAAAATTCTCTCCTCTATTGTTATCTACCATAATTATCTCGAGGGTCTAGCTCAAACTTTTGCAGCCAGTTCCTCAGGGTCATGCAATCACTCAGAAGACACGTGATATTAAAAGATAACAGTAATTGCAAAATTTGCATGTTCAGTCTGGTCTCGCGTTTCGATGTCAATGTGGGAACGAATCAATTTCCTGCACGCACAGTCGAAAGGTATTAATCTCTCACACGACACTAATTTCTCATAGATTTTCTAATGATTAGTGCAACATCACCAATTTCTCCGATGTGCACAGACATGATTTCGAGTCGATTCTAACATTCGCGGATAAGGAGAAAGAAAAGGGGATCACGGATAACTTATATTTTGACCAGTAGTCCATGAATCGTAACGTTGTTTAGGCGAACACTATTCAGCAAAGTTCCGAGTTCTTCATATCCTCATTTTTACTTTTCCAGTGCGACATCTCCAATTTCACAGTTATTCGCAAGCATGATTTTGGACCGATCCGGACATTTGCGGATAAGGTGCGGATAAAGAAAAATTTTAACATACGGCGTGGGTATTTTTTTATTATTTCCGAAATGCATACTCTTCATTTATTTTAATTTTAGATGACTCCACAATGTACCAAATGCAAGGTGAAATCATTTTCAAAATAAACTTTGTGCTTACATTTCTGAATTTATTATAATTTCAACCTGCAAAAATGCTAAATTATCTTCACATTTAAGGCATTTCCCAGATCAATTCACGGCTATGCGCAACATCTCAACGAAAAGCACGGCTCACGTCTTGATGAGGTTGGAAATGCAATACATCTTTGTTCAATATATCATAAGTTTAATCAGATATACGCACTTCTTCGGTTTATGGCCCAGCTTTTCTCGCAGGGTATTCCCTCCCTACCATTCTCATTCCCCATCCCATTCACATTTGGAACTTTTTGCTGCTCGTACATTAGCGAACATATCTCTACCAAATTGTTATGGTACAATTATTAGGGCAGGTACTATATTTTTCAGCATTGTTGGATAGCCTATGTTCATTCTTTCGAATTCCCTCGGATATAATCTGAACACAATGGAATCCAGTTGAAGCAAATTTTCGAAAAGGCGACTTTAATTAATTTGGCGGTTGTTGCTGGCTGGTCGCTATATTTTTCTTGTGATGCCTCGTGAATGCCCGTAAGATCAGTGAAGTGGGTTAATGCAATTTGAGTAGTGCAAAAAATTGTAGCCTCGGTAGTAGATAGTTCGAATCACGAACACGCTCACTTTGACAAGGAACTGTGACGGCCTTTCGGTTGCAATTGATTAGCCTGCATGTGCGCTATGAAGAGCATCCGTGCTCGCATAAAATATGGAATAGCATAAGTTGATTGGCTAAAGCAGAGCTGAGTTATCGCTTGTAACATTCAAGTGCAAAAAACCTCGGAAACTTTTGAATCAACCTGATAATTGAATTTCTTTTTCGGCCGTTCCGAAAGCCGAACGATCAACCCTAGTCTCCACCCATTCTACAGTTTAAAAAGGCTTTTAGGTGAGCAAATCATCAATGAAAATTGTGAATAATCTTCTCGGAACCCGGAAATCAACCTTGAAAGTCTTTTATGCATTTCGTCGTGTGAGTTTCAGTTAATAATTTTCATTATAACCATCGCAAAAACACCTATTAAATCAACAGCAATAGGCTAAAAAATAGTAATCCGTAATGTGCGCCAAACATCGTATTGTAAAGTGTCAGCACTGGAATATTTATTATTTCAGATTATTGCATTTCAGATTTATTATTGCAATAATATTTCAGAGATATACATTTGATCATGACCTGTATTTTCGTTTCGAATGTGCAAGAGAATGCACATTGAGCAAACTTTCTCTTGTTTCAAGATTTGGACTACGAGAAATGGAGGATTTTAAGTTTGAAGACAAATGGAGGCCTACTACAAATACAGTTAGTCGATAATTTAGGTTCAAATAAAAAGAAATGGGCTTGAACCTCGCAGGAAATTAGATTGAATCTTAAAGAAAACGTGAATGTAATAGCAATTCTTGGATTATTAAAAGATCATCTTGTCGATGCGAATGTATCCTATGTTTCATTGGTTAACCTCAATTCTGAGATGCTAAACATTTGTTCGAGTTTTCTTGACAGAATGCAAATACGAAGTATTCTATTCGAAACTTTGGAGAACGAAATATTCGACACGTAATGGTGCGTTTATCGTCACCGCTCCCCCTGCGAGAGGGGTCAGAATGACTGCGCTAGGGGGGTCTGGCGACTACGAATGAGGGGTCAAATCGACGTTCTAGGGGGGTCTGGGAGGCCGATTTGGAGGGTCTAGCGACGAAGAATGAGGGGTTAAAAGCATTTCTCGCCTCTTCTCTCCCTTCTCTCCTCCTCATCCACCTCATTCGTCGTCGCTAGACCCCACAAATCTCCATCCCAGACCCCCCTAGAACGTCGATTTGACCCCTCATTTGTCGTCGCCAGACCCCTCTAGCGCAGTCATTCTGACCCCTCTCGCAAGGGGAGCGGCGACGATAAACGCACCATAAAGGGGAAGGAAAGAGGCGTGAAACTCGATGGTACTACTGTTACCCGCCTCAATCATCCATGCGATGATGTGTGTATTGCCAGAAGCTATCGTGGCCAGAGTGACCAATGCCCGGTGCTTCCCCGAGTTCTGCTAAGGGCTGATGAGGCAACGAACACGGACTGAAAGGATGAAGTTGAATTTTTTTGTTCGCCTTTTCACATACTTCGCCACATTCTCCAAATTATGCGGTATGTTTGTTTGTAGGGGAGGGTTTGTAGGGGACACTACAGGTTAATAAGATTTTTCATTCTTTTATTCAGTTCATTTTTGATCGAAAGGTTTCGAAAATGGAACATTAGCGGTCTCGATTATCAAGGTCCTAAAAGTAAAGGTGATTAAAATGGGTATGAAAAAAAACAGTCGAAAATTTGTTTCAGAATCCATAGACTTTTTATATCAAGCAGCAGATTTGAACTCTCAGTGTTTCATTTCTTGAACCTGCACCATTACCCCGAATCGAACACATTTTACGAGAGATTATGAGTCGCAGGGTTCAGAAAATATCCGTTTATCACGATTTGGATATCGAACAAATGATACAGGTGATTGCTGAGCGCGAAGAAAAACAACAATATTTCAGTGTTTTCATCATTTTGAAAGAAAGTTTTTGTTCAAAATGTGGACAGATAGAGATTTAACGAATACACAAATCGGGAACTACAGAGTGAAAACACATAGACCAATTTATTTAATATCTATCTCACATTTGGATCTAAATGTCTAATATTTGTTGCTAGTGCACGCGTGATTGAATAAAAGTTTTTTTCTGTCAGCAAGTTAGAATGAACGAATGATTTCGAGACATCGCTGAAACACAAAAAAACGCTGAAACACATAGAGTAAAAATGTGTAATGATTTTTTTATTTACATATCTCTAATAGGCAAGATTATTTCCCAACCCTCATCACCCCCACCTTTGTTGATTTTGGACTGAACGAAAACTTAATTTATTTGTTTTTAGTGTTTTTTTCAACGAAAGCGCCCAGTGGCTCAGCTCTGCCATCATCACCTAAATTGATGCCGCGCATAATTTCGCGTATGGAAATTTAGCGATAGTCACTTGCAATTTTGAATTCTGATTGTTTGTGCTGACGTTTGGAGGTCGCCTGTAAGATGCCAATTAACTTGCTGAACCTTCCTCGAAATTCGATCAACAATATCTGTCACATTACTGATATAAAAAACGCCCATACTCGTCCGAATTAGAGCGGTTCCAAAATTGGAGGAGCCAATATCATGCTATCTTCCTCATGCAAGATGATCGCGTGGATATCTCATCGACAAGGGCGCGCTTTCGCCTAGGGGGAGATGGATGAGGAGGAGGGCAGGGAAAAATCGCTACCTCTGTCTTCTCTCGATTGGCATCGTCTACGAGTAGAAGCGAGACTGTGGAAGAGATAGAGGATGAGAAGGAAGAAGAGGAAGGAAGAAGGGGAGGAGCCACCCGACCTCCCGTATCTCGATCGACAAACCTGTGTCGTCGGCATACGTAAATATGAAATAAGGAGTGATTGATTAGATATACAAATCTGACAAATGGTGGCGATAGACGGTATTGTGTGACATTAAGGGAAGTCTTAACAAAAATTTATGCAAAATGAGGAATGCTGAAATTGTGTGTTATTCTCAATTTGCTACGGATAGTTTTCACATTGCAAAGACCGATCGTAACGTTCATTGGCTGTCCATTATGCTTAGCCGAAATCATTTTTATCGTGTCAGAGCGGTGAAGAGTCTAAAAATTCAGATTTTATTTATAAAAATAACGAACAAGCAATTTTACCTGAACAACTTTTTCTACATCCGCCAATTCTATAACTTGGTAGGGAAATAAAATGAACTTTACTTTTCGTCCGATCAATTCAAGAATAAATGAGAGTGAGAACTTTTGACATGGATTAACGTCATTAACAATGAAAAGACTTGTCAATAAAATATCGGCTGATTGCAGTAAGAACGATTCAGATTCTGAAATGGCTGCATACTGATTATAAGTCACCCCAATACGCCACCTTTGTTTATTGGCAAGTTATACGCATGGAAAGTCATCGTTTTCCATTGTTTCATGTTTCTGATTAATCGTGCACTAGAAAAAATAACACTAGAATTTTCCGATAAAGGAATATACGTACAACTCGATTTCTTCATTAGCTCTTGGCCGCAGACTAATCCATTTTACTTCTGTGTTCGCCCATGAGTCCCAACAGTATCTCAAAATCTCCGGGCTAACGCGGCGAAAATCCATCAATGCGAAAGTTGCTCCTCGAATAACTATCTCCAGTTGTTTGAAAAAACTCAACACTTCGGTTATGGAATTCAGATTCAACTTGAAGGTCTACAAAAATGGTTTCATGATATTTGACAGCAGCCAAAAATTTACAAACATAAAACATTCCCGTTGTGATGTTACGTATTGATCCCGCTCTTCCTAGCTTGGAAACAATACAGATTTTCCATAAGCTGCAGATTTGTTTGTTTATAAACTTGAAAACTATTGGCTGACTCGAAAGCTTTCCATTGGTTTCCTGAAATAGTATATTCTTACATGCAATTTTAATTCCTTCAAACGCACTATTGACGGGCCGAGACGGAGCTCATTTATGATGTGACTTTTGAATGAGAGTAGAACAGTATCAACATGGTCTTTCAGTGCCTTGGAAACCTTTAATAGACGTTATCCCAAATACTTTATTAAGAATAATTGTTTCGATTGGAAACGATAATGGTGTCTATCTCTTCTCTCCCTGAGCCCACGACTCTTCTCTCTCACTTCTCGTATAACCAACTACTGAATAATTACCTTTCTCATCTCCAGGGGAGCTTTGTGATCCACAAACTTCCAGGTTTCATTGTGTACACGTTGGGAAAGAAGGATGAATTCGAGCGGCATTGTAGACACGAATATATTAATGTTCACGGGGGAACAGTAGTTTATGAATAATATGTAAATGGTATGCGAAAATAAGCGTCTCTTTAGATTGGTCGTAGTGTGGAGGATGAGATATGGATGGGCTATCTAGCATCTCTTGCCAATGAGAGAGTATTCAAAATGGAGAGATTTAATTTTCTTGTGAAATCTTACAATAAGTCGGAATTGATGCACAAGGTGATGAAGAAAAAGGTCGGAATAGTTTGGATTAGATGTTGCGTATATTTGTTATTACAGAGATATGCTTCTAATGAGAGAGAGATGTCATACGAGCGACCCTACAAGATACTAATTTCTGAGGTATTTCGGAGAAAACTGTGATCGTAGTAATAAAAACAGTCGTTCAGTTAATTTTGAAGGCATTGTGTGCCAGAAAAGAGGCGATTGAAATAATGTCAAGTTTTCTTTTATTTTCAACTTCGACGCATTTGCGATCATAAATCGAAAATAAAGCACATGCAATTTTCCTTCAAACGCACTATTGACGGATTAGATGTTGCGTATATTTGTTATTACAGAGATATGCTTCTAATGAGAGAGAGATGTCATACGAGCGACTCTACAAGATACTAATTTCTGAGGTATTTCAGAGAAAACTGTGATCGTAGTAATAAAAACAGTCGTTCAGTTAATTTTGAAGGCATTGTGTGCCAGAAAAGAGGCGATTGAAATAATGTCACGTTTTCTTTTATTTTCAACTTCGACGCATTTGCGATCATAAATCGAAAATAAAGCACATGCAATTTTCCTTCAAACGCACTATTGACGGATTAGATGTTGCGTATATTTGTTATTACAGAGATATGCTTCTAATGAGAGAGAGATGTCATACGAGCGACTCTACAAGATACTAATTTCTGAGGTATTTCAGAGAAAACTGTGATCGTAGTAATAAAAACAGTCGTTCAGTTAATTTTGAAGGCATTGTGTGCCAGAAAAGAGGCGATTGAAATAATGTCACGTTTTCTTTTATTTTCAACTTCGACGCATTTGCGATCATAAATCGAAAATAAAGCACATGCAATTTTCCTTCAAACGCACTATTGACGGATTAGATGTTGCGTATATTTGTTATTACAGAGATATGCTTCTAATGAGAGAGAGATGTCATACGAGCGACTCTACAAGATACTAATTTCTGAGGTATTTCAGAGAAAACTGTGATCGTAGTAATAAAAACAGTCGTTCAGTTAATTTTGAAGGCATTGTGTGCCAGAAAAGAGGCGATTGAAATAATGTCACGTTTTCTTTTATTTTCAACTTCGACGCATTTGCGATCATAAATCGAAAATAAAGCACATGCAATTTTCCTTCAAACGCACTATTGACGGATTAGATGTTGCGTATATTTGTTATTACAGAGATATGCTTCTAATGAGAGAGAGATGTCATACGAGCGACTCTACAAGATACTAATTTCTGAGGTATTTCAGAGAAAACTGTGATCGTAGTAATAAAAACAGTCGTTCAGTTAATTTTGAAGGCATTGTGTGCCAGAAAAGAGGCGATTGAAATAATGTCACGTTTTCTTTTATTTTCAACTTCGACGCATTTGCGATCATAAATCGAAAATAAAGCACATGCAATTTTCCTTCAAACGCACTATTGACGGATTAGATGTTGCGTATATTTGTTATTACAGAGATATGCTTCTAATGAGAGAGAGATGTCATACGAGCGACTCTACAAGATACTAATTTCTGAGGTATTTCAGAGAAAACTGTGATCGTAGTAATAAAAACAGTCGTTCAGTTAATTTTGAAGGCATTGTGTGCCAGAAAAGAGGCGATTGAAATAATGTCACGTTTTCTTTTATTTTCAACTTCGACGCATTTGCGATCATAAATCGAAAATAAAGCACATGCAATTTTCCTTCAAACGCACTATTGACGGATTAGATGTTGCGTATATTTGTTATTACAGAGATATGCTTCTAATGAGAGAGAGATGTCATACGAGCGACTCTACAAGATACTAATTTCTGAGGTATTTCAGAGAAAACTGTGATCGTAGTAATAAAAACAGTCGTTCAGTTAATTTTGAAGGCATTGTGTGCCAGAAAAGAGGCGATTGAAATAATGTCACGTTTTCTTTTATTTTCAACTTCGACGCATTTGCGATCATAAATCGAAAATAAAGCACATGCAATTTTCCTTCAAACGCACTATTGACGGATTAGATGTTGCGTATATTTGTTATTACAGAGATATGCTTCTAATGAGAGAGAGATGTCATACGAGCGACTCTACAAGATACTAATTTCTGAGGTATTTCAGAGAAAACTGTGATCGTAGTAATAAAAACAGTCGTTCAGTTAATTTTGAAGGCATTGTGTGCCAGAAAAGAGGCGATTGAAATAATGTCACGTTTTCTTTTATTTTCAACTTCGACGCATTTGCGATCATAAATCGAAAATAAAGCACATGCAATTTTCCTTCAAACGCACTATTGACGGATTAGATGTTGCGTATATTTGTTATTACAGAGATATGCTTCTAATGAGAGAGAGATGTCATACGAGCGACTCTACAAGATACTAATTTCTGAGGTATTTCAGAGAAAACTGTGATCGTAGTAATAAAAACAGTCGTTCAGTTAATTTTGAAGGCATTGTGTGCCAGAAAAGAGGCGATTGAAATAATGTCACGTTTTCTTTTATTTTCAACTTCGACGCATTTGCGATCATAAATCGAAAATAAAGCACATGCAATTTTCCTTCAAACGCACTATTGACGGATTAGATGGGAACAAATCAGAACATGAACATTTTTGAAAAGTTTATCTTAGTGATTCGAGGTCAGTCTGTGTTTGTCTATTTTTCGATTATCTGTCTCGTTGCCAATGGGACTCCACCTGAAAACCGACCAAATGGTGAAGGTACACCATCATACGAATATTTATTACCATAAGAGTCGATTCTGCGATAGTCATTTTTTTGGACCACGACCCGGGGTTCATGCATCAGAAGTGATCCATGACCATGAACCCCGGGTCATGGTCCGAAATGGACCGAAAAAGTCATGGTGGAGGAACTTCAAGTACTATATACGAATGTATGCTACAGTAGCCCAATAATATTTTGTAACCCAACTTACCGTAATCCAACAAGTGCGGAATCGAGAATTGATTTTTATCGAAAATATCGATAAAATCATTAAATAAATTGTATGTCGCAACCGAATAACGGTATTACGGGCTACAAAATAATATTGGGCTACTGTAGCATACATTGGTATATAGTACTTGAAGTTCCTCCACCATGACTTTTTCGGTAAATTTCGGACCATGACCCGGGATTCATGGTCATGGATCACTTCTGATGCATGAACCCCGGGTCGTGGTCCAAAAAAATGACTATCGCAGAATCGACTCTTATGGTAATAAATATTCGTATGATGGTGTGCCTTCACCATTTGGTCGGTTTTCAGGTGGAGTCCCATTGGCAAAGAGACAGATAGTCGAAAAATAGACAAACACAGACTGATCTCGAATCACTAAGATAAACTTTTCAAAAATGTTCATGTTCTGATTTGTTCCGCATGTGGGGGGATTATTAGGTGTGGGTGTGGAGTACACCCAGGCGTATGAAAAGGTTGCCCCAATCGGCTGGAACATAATAAAAAGTCGATAAATGTGAAATTTGAGCACCAAAATTCAATATCAGGACCGTCCAAATTTTGATCCTAATAGTGCTATGGTGCACTCTGGGCATGCCTAACATACTGCAAAAGGAATTTTGGTTATAACTTGTTCGGCGGAGAAATTATGATTTTTCGATTTTTTCGACGAACCAGGCGCTTTTGCGCCGCATTGCGCAATACAGGCGGTGACGTCATCATTTTTGTAAACAAGGTCAAAGGACCCCCAGGCCCTATGAGTATAGCGGCCGGAATCGAAAATCCTGGAGCAATGTCCGGGCAATGGTCACTTTTCCCAGATCCGGTCTCTTTAAAAGTTCCCGGTGCACCATGAGCATTCTTTTATAGGGATAATCATCAGGACTGTAATATGGTGTTTCAGACTCTGTATTTAAAAATAAAAATGGAGTTTACTGTGCGAACAGTCCTTGATCACCTAAAACCTCTTCTACGAAAAGCGCACTTCGAAGAGGTCAAGTTTGAAAATCTCAACGTTCAAACGATGAAAATATGCTCGGAATTTCTCAATGACAATATAATTTCGCACTTTAGAATAGAGCTCAAGAAGCAAGAAATGTTTGACTTGTAAGTATCAGAATTTTTAAAAAAATAATTCTCTGAATATTTTAGCACAAATTGGATCGAAAATATTCGAAAATGGCAAGTAGAATTTGTCACTTTAACTGGTCTTTCCATGACCAAAGGTATCTTTTTCAAATTTATGCAAATATTTCTATATTTAGATTTCATTAAATTTCTGATTGAAATTGCTGACGTGCTAGAGAAGCTTTCGATACGGTTCTCTGAACCCGACTGTGCTCTCATTACTGTGCCTCAATCGTTGATTACCGAAATCCTGAGCCGAAAAGTCAATCACCTTTATTTTCGGTGTCCAAACTACCAGCTGCCCAAGGCAGATATTGAAAATTTTGTTCAGGTATAAGTGAAGATAAAAATTCAGTATTATAACATTTTTAAAGTTTTCATCAAATGGATAAGAAAATAATGCTGCAGATTTGGTCTGGTGAACCAATTCACGTTCGAATCGGAAATTACATAGTGAAAAATATTCCTGGACTATGTCCAATATATATTTACCATGTGGATCTCAACCATCTTATTCCATCTTATTTTTAATTTTGAGTGTTCAGAGTTAAAAAAATGAATCTCTTGCGCTTTTCAATTCGCATCCGTCTTTCGTCTAAATCACTAAATTGTCTTTCACTAAATTGTATCTTTTCACGAATTAATAATTTGTGTACTGGAAAACAGGAGCTGAAATAAAAATATAGAGAGAACAAAGAATGTTCACGGCTAACCACTGGAACAGATCTTTCCATTCTTTAGAATTTAAGAGGCCATAGCTTACCAATCCTCTTCCTTATTCACCAGAGACTCCGCCCATCTGGCATAGCAAGCGTCTGCTAGTGATTGTACAATCCGCGTTTGCCGTTGTTTTGAGTGTGATTTCTCTCTCAGCTCAATCCCTCATTTGGAGGCCGCTCGCGAGATGATAAATGTATTGACTCTTCCATGCACTGCGATCAATAATATCTGTTATCTTCTTGACAGTAAAACTCTCCTGGAATTGAGATTGGTAAGTTTCCATTCATTGGGAAGTTCGAAAATAGCTTTTAGGTGTGCAAGTCATCAAAGATAATTGTGAATAATCTTCTCGGAACCCGGAAATCAACCTTGAAAGTCTTTTATGCATTTCGTCGTGTGAGTTTCAGTTAATAATTTCATTGAAACTATCGCAAAAAAAAACTTATTAAATCAACAGCAATAGTCTAAATATAATGGTTATCCGTAATGAGCGCTAAACATAGTATTGTAAAGTGTCAGCACTGGAATATTTATTATTTCAGATTATTGCATTTCAGATTATTGCATTTCAGATTTATTATTGCAATAATATTTCAGAGATATACATTTGATCATGACCTGTATTTTCGTTTCGAATGTGCAAGAGAATGCACATTGAGCAAACTTTCTCTTATTTCAAGAATTGGACTACGAGAAATGGAGGATTTTAAGTTGAAGGACAAATGGAGGCCTACTACAAATACAGTTAGTCGATAATTTAGGTTCAAATAAAAAGAAATGGGCTTGAACCTCGCAGGAAATTAGATTGAATCTTAAAGAAAACGTAAATGTAATAGCAATTCTTGGATTATTAAAAGATTATCTTTTCGATGCGAATGTATCCTATGTTTCATTGGTTAACCTCAATTCTGAGATACTAAACATTTGCTCGAGTTTTCTTGACAGAATGCAAATTCAAAGTATCCTATTCGAAACTATGGAGAACCAAATATTCGACACGTAAGTAACACTACAGGTTAATAAGATTTTTCATTCTTTTTTATTCAGTTCATTTTTGATCGAAAGGTTTCGAAAATGGAACATTAGCAGTCTCGATTATCAAGGTCCCAAAAGTAAAGGTGATTAAAATGGGTATGAAAAAAAACAGTCGAAAATTTGTTTCAGAATCCATAGACTTTTTATATCAAGCAGCAGATTTAGTGAGAACTCTCAGTATTTCATTTCTTGAACCTGTACCATTACCCCGAAACGAACACATTTTACGAGAGATTATGAGTCGCAGGGTTCAGAAAATATCCGTGTCTCACGATTTGGACCTTCCCTTTGCTGATATCGAACAAATGATACAGGTGATTACTGAACGCGAAGAAAGGCTGTCCAACAATATTTCAGTGTTTTCATCATTTTGAAAGAAAGATTATGTTCAAAATGTGGACAGATAGAGATATAACGAATACACAAATCGGGAACTACAGAGTGAAAACACATCGACCAATTTATGAGGCCGTTTGCGTAAGAGTCGGACAATGCTCTACAGTAGTGTGTACAGGGTAAAAAGTGTGACCCCAGGTAACGAGTGTTTTCGGCACAGTCTTAGGTGCCTAATCGAATGGGCTAATTACGACCTCATGCAAATTCAGTTTTTGAATGATATTGGAGGTCAAAGATCACGCATTTTTTCGTAATTTTAGCAGCAGCTCTTGAATAAGTTATCTAATCAAAAAAACGTTGAATAGAGACTACGGCTTAATTTCCACGGTCGATCGAGTAGTTTTATTAAAAATCTGATTTTTCAATTTATGGCCGAAATACCTGCATAATATTGGTTGCATTTGATTTGCACAACCCGGGACAATTATGGCATGTGAGCGGTCAACATAATTAACTACCTGAACTGTCAGCTCGCACAAATCGAAGCGCAAAGGGAGTTATGATTTAAAAACCGATAATTTTTTGGCTGATTTTCACCTATTTCACCTGTTATTCCACTCTTCTTCCCCTAAATCATTCTCATTCTTCACTTCTTTGAAAAGGCGCGCGGTGTAGAATGCAAGAGAAATGATGAAATGGGTGAAAATCAGCCAAATTTGTATCGGTTTTTAAATCATAACTCCCTTTGCGCTTCGATTTGTGCGAGCTGACAGTTCAGGTAGTTAATTATGTTGACCGCTCACATGCCATAATTGTCCCGGGTTGTGCAAATCAAATGCAACCAATATTATGCAGGTATTTCGGCCATAAATTGAAAAATCTGATTTTTAATAAAACTACTCGATTGACCGTGGAAATTAAGCAGTAGTCTCTATTCAAAGTTTTTTGATTAGATATTTTATTCAAGAGCTGCTGCTAAAATTACGAAAAAATGCGTGATCTTTGACGTCCAATATCATTCAAAAACTGAATTTGCATGAGGTCGTAATTAGTCCATTCGATTAGGCACCTAAGACTGTGCCGAAAACACTCGTTACCTGGGGTCACACTTTTTACCCTGTACAGAACATTGTCCGACTCTTATGCAAACGGCCTCTTATTTAATAACTATCTCACATTTGGATCTAAATGTCTAATTTGTGTTGCTAGTGTACGCGTGATTGAATAAAAGTTTGATTTTTTCTGTCAGCAAGTTAGAATGAACGAATGATTCCGAGACATACGGAAACAATGAAATTGCAGAACACAGAATTTCGAACTCGAAATTAGGCTTACAATTAGAGAACGCAACATGGAATGATTGGACTGACGAATGATGGCGACTGGCGATTCTAGTAATAATACGCTGAAATACATGTAAAAATGTGTAATAATTTATTTTTAGTTAGCTCTAAGCAAGATTCATTTCTACCCATTATCACCATCATCTTTGTTTATTTTGCACTGATTGAAAACATAAATATTTTTTCAAAGAAAACGTCCAGTGGCTCAGCTCTGCCGTCATTACCTAAATTGATGCCGCGCTTAATTTCATGTAAGGAAATTTAGCGATTGTCACTTGCAATTTTGAATTCTGATTGTGTGTGCCGAAGTTCAGAGATCATCAGTAAGATGCCAATTAACTTGCTGACTCTTCCTCGAAATACGATCAACAATATCTGTCACATTACTGATATAAAAACGCCCTTACTCGTCCGGATGAGAGCGGTTCCAAAAGGGGAGGAGCCAATATCCTGCTATCTTCGTCATGCAAGCAGAACGCAAGAATATCTTATCGACAAGGGCGCGCTTTCGCCTAGGGGAAGATGGATGAGGAGGAGGGAGAGAGGGGAGGCGGAGGGGAGATACGAACAATTCGAAAATCGGAAATGTGTCATCCTCACTTCAACTTTCGAACGACGACCTTGGGTGGTGGGGAGGCTTGTGGATGGGAACGCCGCCCAACGCCAGCAGAAATGAGGGAAAGTGGAGGAGCCAATATCATGCTATCTTCGTTATGCAAGCAGATCGCAAGAATATCTTATCGAAATGGGCGTACTATCAACTGGGGGAAGATGGATGAGGAGGAGGGCAGGGACCAATCGCTACCTCTTGTTTATCTCGATTGGTATCGTCTACGAGTAGCAGCGAGACTGTGGAAGAGATAGAGGGGAAGAAGGAAGAAGAGGAAGGAAGAAGGGGAGGAGCCTCCCGTATCTCGATCGACAAACCTGTGTCGTCGGCATACGTAAATATGAAATAAGGAGTGATTGATTAGATATACAAATCTGATAAATGGTGGCGATAGACGGTATTGTGTGACATTAAAGGAAGTCTTTATAAAAATTTATGCCAAATGAGGAATACTGAAATTGTGTGTTATTCTCAATTTGCTACGGATAGTTTTCACATTGCAAAGACCGATCGTTACATTAAACGGCTGTCCATTCGTCTTAACCGTTAACATTTTTATCGTGTCAAATCGGTGAAGAGCCTAAAAATCCGGTTTAAATTTAGAAAAATGACGAACAATCAATTTTACCTGAACAACTTGTTCTACATCCGCCAATTCTAAAACGTGGTCGGGAAATAAAATGAACTTTACTTTTCGTCCGATCAATTCAAGAATAAATGAGAGCGAGAACTTTTGACATGGATTAACGTCATTAACAATGAAAAAACTTGTCAATAAAATATCGGCTGATTGCAGTAAGAACGATTCAGATTCTGAAATGGCTGCATGGTTATTACTTATTTGCATACTTCACCTTTGTTTATTGGCAAGTTATACGCATGGAAAGTCATCGTATTCCATTGTTTCATGTTTCTGATCAATCGTGCACTGGAACAAAATAACACAGGATTTTTACGATAAAGGAATATACGTATTAGGTTGGTGCATAAGTTTCTGAGGTTTTCTTTTGGTTCAGTATCGGCTTATCAGTTTCGCCTGCTCAAAATTCTTTCATGGCAAATTTTAGGAGGATAGTTGGTCACCACAATCGTCATATTGAAATGGATCTAAGTTGCTTAGTAAGCGAGAAAATTTTTTTATATTAGAGTGCATGCGATTAATTGCAATTATCGTGACTTTTTAATGTTTGGAATATCAAAGTTTCCCATGAATACTAGTTATCCCCTAGCTTCGCCCGACATAGCAGCAATAGTGTACGGGTGCCTGGATCGAACGAACACTTAACATCCCGTTTTCAAGGTTCCTAGAAAACAGGAGGTTACATGAAGCATCAAAATCTCAGTCCGAATTTAGGAGTATAAGTTCAAAAAATTATATCTCCATAAATAAAAATTGATTCTCCGTCTCAATAATATGGTTTACTAATCAGCATGAGTGCTCACCTATCCCGTAGTAAGAGATCTCTAACTCCATGGATAGAAAAAGAAATCGATAAATACTGATTTCGATCAGATTCTGAGAGCCATAACTAATGGAAAAGCTCGTATATTTACTTGGCCGAACGACACTAACCCATCGCTATATTTTTAATTTAATCCATATTAACGATGCTACAAATCAGAGAAGTTATCTTGGTAATAGCTTTGTCCTTTGAAAATTTATACACGTTTCAAAACTGTACGCTTTCATCGACTCCGCTCACTTTGATTTTTCGTAGTACCATTCTGCGCAGTGATATTCATGTGTTCTCATGCGCTTCAGATAGAGCAACCACGTGCCCAAAAACTACAGAAAAACATGAGCTGTTTGATCAAGCAAGAAGGAAGTGAGAGGTCAAAACGTAAAACTAAGAAAAACCTCAGAAACTTATGCACCAACCAGATACAAGTCGATTTCTTCATTGGCTCTTGGGCGCAGACTTATCCATTTTACTTGCGTGTTCGCCCATGACTCCAAACAGTATCTTAAAATCTCCGGACAAACGAGGCGAAAATCCACCAATGCGAAAGTTGCTTCTCGAATAACTATCTCCATGTGTTTGAAAAACGCCAACACTTCAGTTTTGGAATTGAGGTTCAACTTGAAGGTCTACAAAAATGGTTTCATGATATTTGACAGCAGCCAAAAATTTACAAACATAAAAAAATCCCGTTGTGATGTTACTTATTAATCCTGCACTTCCGATCTTGGAAACAATATAGATTTTCCATAAACTGCATATTTTATTGTTAATAAATTTGAAAACCATTGGCTGACTCGAAAGCTTCCCATTGGTTTCCTGAAACAGTATATTCTTACATGCAATTAACCTTCAAACGCACTATTGACGGGCCGAGACGGAGCTCATTAATGTTATGTCCTTTGAATGAGAGTAGCATAGTATCAACATGGTCTTTCAGTGCTTTGGAAACCTTTAAACGACGTTATCCCAAATACTTTATTAAGAATAATTGTTTCGATTGGAAACGATAATGGTGTCTATCTCTTCTCTCCTTGGGCCCACGGCTCTTCTCTCTCACTTCTTCAGTAATCAACTACTGAACGGTAGTTTACCTACACATCGAGATAATAATTACCTTTCACATCTCCAGAGGAGCTTTGTGATCCACAAACTTCCATGTTTCATTGAGTACACGTTGGGTAAGACTGACGAATTCGAGCGTCATTGTAGAAAAGATTCTATTAATGTTCACGGGAGAACAGTAGTTTATGAATAAGATGTAAATGGTATGCGAAAATAAGCGTCTCGTTAGAGGGGTCGGAGTTAGGAGGAGGAGGTATGGATTGGCTCTCTCTCTGGCCAATGAGAGAGTATGCAAAATGGAGAGATTTTATTTTCTTGTGGCGCGAAATCTTACAATAAGTCGGAATTGATGCACAAGGTGAAGAAAAAGGTCGGAATAGTTTGGATTAGACGTTGCGTATATTTGTTATTACAGAGATATGTTTCTAATGAGAGAGAGATGTCATACGAGCCACTCTACAAGATACTAATTTCTGAGGTATTTCGGAGAAAACTGTGATCGTAGTAATACAAACAGTCGTTCAGTTAATTTTGAAGGCATTGTGTGCCAGAAAGAGGCGATTGAAATAATGTCAAGTTTTCTTTTATTTTCAACTTCGACGCATTTGCGATCATAAATAAGTGATATTAAAAAGAATTATTGATTTGATATTGATTGATTTATTAAAAAGAAATAAATTACTTGAATCAATCGCTCTATGTCCTCCAACGATAAAAGATGATCGGTTATTTGAAAAAATTTCAGTTTCCGACACAATATTGCTTGAATAAATGACATTAGCATGTTTCGTGGCGTTCCATCATTCGGCAACACACATCCTGAATACTGTCAAGCACTCTACGATATCGGCTAATTTCAGCAAGAAATTCAATGATTCTGAAACATTCTTTTCCAAATCGGCCAATTTATTTTCAAAATTTCACCTTTGTTTCCGGGAAGTACCGTGAATCCGACATGTTTCATCCTCCATTTTCGAATTTTCTCTACCCAGAAGTCACTTGAAAAGATTACCAATTTATAAGCAAACCAGAATTTCCCTTACTAGTCGATTTGTTCACTTTTCTCTGACAGATGAAGAAAATGGTTAATAGGAGTTCCACCAAGAAATTCCGTGTATGCTCTTAGAAGGTCAGGTTTCAATGTGAACAGACACAGGCATGTCATTTCGGTCAAAATCACGCGGTAACTTAGATATTCGAACAATTTTATCGCTTCTGTGTCAGATTTCAGCTTTAACTCCTGAAAGTATTGATTGCAAGCTAGTTATGAAAATAAAATAAAAAATAAAATGATATACGAACGAATGAATGTCCGTTAGCATGACTTTTTATTGTTCCCGTCTATCTGAATTTAGAAGCGATGCAGAGTTTCCACAATAGAAAATGCCGTTTGTAGTAAAAGATGAATGAAATTATTCGCTCATTCGACTTTTCCTGAGATGAATTATTACTATTATTTGCGATAATTTCAACTATCATAGATACCCGAACTGAAATAGTGTCGACTTTTGTTTCGCACTTGCTCACCAGTGAATCCACGACTGCTTTTATTGTTTTGCATATCTAAACAGTTAAGATGTTAACGAAAAAGTGAGAATGCTTACCCCTCTCATGCAAAGAAGTGTTTTATTATCAACAAAATGACAAATTTTATCGATTGCTCGCTGGGGAAGAACGTTGAATTGCCTTTCTACGCTGATTTTCCTTTTTGGACGCAAGAGCGCAAGGATACAACTCATCTGAATGTTTCGATAATGGTCAACTAGGGCAAAATAATGAAATGGTGAATAAGAATGGCGCGAAAAAGTGAGATGGAGAAATAATAAGTTTTGCACAAGAATCGGTGCCACTGGTAGTGTGTGTGTTTCAGATAGAAAAAATTCCAACAAAAAAAACTGTGTGTTTTGTTTTCATGGTCGATTTTGATGTCTGGAGAGGTTCATTTAAGCGAAAAAAATATTTTTATAGACTGCATGTACGACACAATGAGTATTTTATTTGAATATTTGATTGTGCTCGTGAACCTTAACGAAAAGAATATGCAATGTGTGAAATTCTGAAACATCTGATTGACTGCGCAAATTCAATTTTGCAAATTCCGATTTGTCTGTCCATCTGATGCTCGTTAGTGTCCATAACCAAAGTCATTTTGCTTTCAGCACGATGAAAAATCTAAAACAAACATGAACGTCGTATTATTACTATGGTATTTTTACAACCTTCAACAGTTGCTCGATATTCTCCAACGATAGCGTATTGTCTGCTATAAAAAGATATTTCAGTTTTCGGCGTAGAATTGTTTGAATAAATAACAGTAGATTATTTCGAGGTGCTGCGTCATCCCCGAATCTCATTTTGAATATCAATAAACGATCCACGATTTCGGACAAGTTCAAGAAGAAATTCACAGTTTCTGCAACATTCAAAAAAAATTTTTATTTAATTTTTTTACTTTTACCTTTGCTTCTTTGAAGTACCGTAAAGCGGACATCCTTCACCTTCCAATATCGTATTTTCTTAATCCAGTAGTTACTATTAAATTTTATTATTTCTGATCTTATCATAATGAACTTACTAGTCTATATTTTCATTTTCCCCTTGAACGTATTGAAAGATGAAAACGGTATTTTCATCCAGAAATTCCGAAAAGGCTTTTAAAATTTCAGGTTTCATTTCCCATAGACCAAGAAAGTGAATTTTGAGCGTCATCACGTTACGATTTAGATATTCAAACAACTTAATCACCTCTAGGTCAGAACTGAGATTTACTTCAAATTCCTGCAAGCATTGATTTAAAAATTTCTAAATAACGTATTTACGAACATATAAACGGCTTAACATTGTGGTTTTCACTATTCCCTTTCTTCCGAGATTCGAAACAATACACAGTTTCCACAAAAACGCATGTCTGTGGTTGCGAAAACTAATGATTATTTTTTGGTTTATAAATTCGCCATTATTTTCCTGAAATGATTAGTGAATAATACTACACTAAATAATAAAAAAATAATACTACGATTACATTGTAAAACGAACCTCTGGGGATTGCATCGAAATCGAGTAAACATTTGATGGACACAAGCTTATCAAGCCATCTACTAGCTCTTTAAATTCTTTGCACACCTTGAATATAACTCAGTGTAAGACTACAAATGTACACTGAATACCTCTCTCATTAGTAGAAGGATGTCGTCGTTAACAAAACGAAATATATAATTGATCGCTTTCCCGGGAAGCTTCAATAAATCGACCGGCATTCGTGTCATTGCCTTAACACTTCTGATACGAAAAAGTAAGCGAAGGCTCTTTTATTAGGTAAAAGTAAAAACAGTAGATGGGCTGTAGTAAGTAAAATTAAGCGTTGCTTGGAAAGACGCGAAAGACGGATCTTTGTTCTGTTTCTTCGTTTAGTCTGATCGCTCGTCACTGACGCAATACGAATGCGCAATACCTTCTCTTCATTTCACGCACTTGTCCGGTCTTATGGTGAGTATCGTGCGTGTGAAATACTCAGCAAATGAGATGTGCTGGATAGCAGCGCTCAGACAGACGCGCGCAATCTTGGCCAGCTCGGCATCGTCCGTGTCGAAGGCTGTAAGGGGTCTTTAAGGGGTCTGATTTTGGCTGAAATATACACGAATATAGGATCTAGCCTCGGGTTTCCGAGGTGATCTTTATTTTTCATGGTTACGTAATAAATATGCAGATTGGTTTATGCATATTATGAGAGACTTTCTGATTCAGTGAAAATAACGTTGGCAAAGTGCAAAAAATCGAATTGGTCCAAAATTTGTGGGTGAGTAGTACTAGTTGAGTGTAGCTCAGCGCCAACTTATTTAGTGATTTGAATCACTCTCCGCAGAATGGCGCGGATTGTTAAAGTGAAACATGAATCAACCGACTTTGTTGTTTCGCAATGGTTTCGAATGAGCGATATATTAAAAATTGCACAATATTCGTGTGATCATACAACTCGAGTTTGACCTAGATTGGTTTTAAATTCTTCCTGGAAATTCAAAAAATATCTTTATTTTTTCAAATTTAATAATTTATTCAGCTCAAATATATATAAAGCACTAATTTTTATTGCATTATATTATAGAACAAGTAAGTGACTAACTACTGTGAAAAAATAAAGAAAATAAAAAATACACTTTTCGAGAAAATATGGAAAAACCATAGTTAATTCGAAAAAAATCAGTTCGTGATTCACCGAATACCGTAACCCGAAAGGCGCCAATTCAAATTTTAATTTTGTTTTTGTTTTTGTGATATGGGATTTTCAGATACAATTTCGTTCTTCATTCTAAAATACTATGATCTAGTGAGGATGAGGAAGTTGCGGAAGTACTTCTGGTTCAAATATATTTGCTCCAAATGAAATTTCTCCTTTTTCATTAAGTGCGACCCGCAACCTTTCGCGTTCCTCTATAATGCTGCAGCCCGGAACATGGAATTCCGCTAGCTAGCTACTCCATTGAACGCTCCAGACTTTGTGATCAACCGTTGAGTAGGAATCAACTGTGTGCATTGTGTTTTGTTATTGAACAACAATGAGACAGGATGCCTTCTTTTCATGCAGGCTTCCCAGACGAGAAAATTAAAAGACTCTCTAACTATCGATTCAATTATTTTGAATCGGAGAACGAGTCTTTGACATTCCCATCTTGACAAGAAAGAGACTTAAGAGGCCGGATCTGAGAAAAGTGACCACCCCCCGGGCGTTGCGCCAAGATTTTCGATTTGGGTGTCCACACTCATAGGACCTGGAGGGCCTTTGACCTTGTTTACAAAACTGATGACGTCACCATCAATATCGCGCAATGCGGCGCAAAAGCGCCGGGTTCGTTGAAAAAATCGAAAATTCATAGTTTTTCAACCGAAAGAGCTAGAAACAAAATTCCTTTTGTAATATGTTAGGCATGCCCAGAGTGCACCATAGCACTATTGGGATCGAAATTTGGACGATCCCGATATCGACATTTTGACTCACAGTTTCATTTTTTTCGATTTATTTGTATCTCGGACTTGCCAGCGGGGATTCTATCCTTCATGTGGTGGTACCTCACTGCCTAGGGCACTATACCCACCTATCGCCAATATCGGATTCCGGGTCGCATTGAACGAAAAAGTGCCTTTTGTGGTTGCAGCTCGAGTCCTGGTCGGCCTTTTCAAGCATTTTCTATTGGCTGTCTATGATAATCTAGCCAGATATGAGTCAATTGGTAATATTACACCATATTTCGAATATTTATCACAAAAAGAGTTGATTCTGCAACAGTGATTTTTTTCGATCTTTTCGAGCCATGACCCGGGGTTCATGCCTCAAAAGTGATCCGTGACCATGAACCCCGGGTCATGGTCCGAAATGGACCGAAAAAGTCATGATGGAGAAACTTCAAGTACTATACACTAATGTATGCTACAGTAGCCTAGTATTATATTGGAACCGAAAACAGCGATATACAGGTCTCGCAAACAGGAATTATTCGAAATTTTGTTAAATAAATCAGTTATCGATTTCAGGAGCGCCGGAATACGGTGCTTTCGGTTCCAATATATTACTGGGCTACTGTAGCACACATTAGTATATAGTACTTGAAGTTCCTCGATCATGACTTTTTCGGTCCATTTCGGACCATGACCCGGGGTTCATGGTCACGGATCACTTTTGAGGCATGAACCCCGGGTCATGGCTCGAAAAGATCGAAAAAAATCACTGTTGCAGAATCAACTCTTTTTGTGATAAATATTCGAAATATGGTGTAATATTACCAATTGACTCATATCTGGCTAGATTATCATAGACAGCCAATAGAAAATGATTGAAAAAGCCGAACAGGACTCGAGCTGCAACCACAAAAGGCACTTTTTCGTTCAATGCGACCCGGAATCCGATATTGGCGATAGGTGGGTATAGTGCCCTAGGCAGTGAGGTACCACCACATGAAGGATAGAATCCCCGCTGGCAAGTCCGAGATACAAATAAATCGAAAAAAATGAAAATGTGAGTCAAAATGTCGATATCGGGATCGTCCAAATTTCGATCCCAATAGTGCTATGGTGCACCCTGGGCATGCCTAACATATTACAAAAGGAATTTTGGTTCTAGCTCTTTCGGTTGAAAAACTATGAATTTTCGATTTTTTCAACGAACCCGGCGCTTTTGCGCCGCATTGCGCAATAAAGAAGGTGACGTCATCAGTTTTGTAAACAAGGTCAAAGGCCCTCCAGGTCCTATGAGTGTGGACACCCAAATCGAAAATCTTGGCGCAACGCCCGGGGGGTGGTCACTTTTCTCAGATCCGGCCTCTTAAGTCTCTTTCTTGTCAAGATGGGAATGTCAAAGACTCGTTCTCCGATTCAAAATAATTGAATCGATAGTTAGAGAGTCTTTTAATTTTCTCGTCTGGGAAGCCTGCATGAAAAGAAGGCATCCTGTCTCATTGTTGTTCAATAACAAAACACAATGCACACAGTTGATTCCTACTCAACGGTTGATCACAAAGTCTGGAGCGTTCAATGGAGTAGCTAGCTAGCGGAATTCCATGTTCCGGGCTGCAGCATTATAGAGGAACGCGAAAGGTTGCGGGTCGCACTTAATGAAAAAGGAGAAATTTCATTTGGAGCAAATATATTTGAACCAGAAGTACTTCCGCAACTTCCTCATCCTCACTAGATCATAGTATTTTAGAATGAAGAACGAAATTGTATCTGAAAATCCCATATCACAAAAACAAAAACAAAATTAAAATTTGAATTGGCGCCTTTCGGGTTACGGTATTCGGTGAATCACGAACTGATTTTTTTCGAATTAACTATGGTTTTTCCATATTTTCTCGAAAAGTGTATTTTTTATTTTCTTTATTTTTTCACAGTAGTTAGTCACTTACTTGTTCTATAATATAATGCAATAAAAATTAGTGCTTTATATATATTTGAGCTGAATAAATTATTAAATTTGAAAAAATAAAGATATTTTTTGAATTTCCAGGAAGAATTTAAAACCAATCTAGGTCAAACTCGAGTTGTATGATCACACGAATATTGTGCAATTTTTAATATATCACTCATTCGAAACCATTGCGAAACAACAAAGACGGTTGATTCATGTTTCACTTTAACAATCCGCGCCATTCTGCGGAGAGTGATTCAAATCACTAAATAAGTTGGCGCTGAGCTACACTCAACTAGTACTACTCACCCACAAATTTTGGACCAATTCGATTTTTTGCACTTTGCCAAGGGTCAACACAAATATGTTCACTGACTCAGAAAGTCTCTCTTATAATATGTAAGAGTGATGTGAGATCCCTGTGAGATGCCGCGCCCAACAAGGCGTTTTCGCTCACAGAGGTTGTGGCGAGAGTGGTGATATCGTGCGACTGACCTAATTTTTTCACCATTCACCCCTTACAATCCGGTCTGATTTTTTTCTCTCGATATTTAGGTTTTATTGCTGTAACGCCAACATTTGCACGCTTTTTGATATTTTATTGTCCTCGGAATTTGGCTCAAATTTTCCTATTGTCGTTCTCCGTAGTGCGCGCCTCGGAGGTAGAACGCTTTTTATAATATCTATAATGCGCTAAAAATATTCGTATTGCCCCCTTTTTATTACATTACAAGCACTTTTCATGCATGTGGACTTCACTCGTCATCTTCCTCTTATTTGCTACTCCACTGCATGCAGGTAGATAGAATCGTTAGAGAGCCGAAGATTTTCTGATTTTGGCCAGATTTTGGCTAAACGCTTATGGGGTCTAGCTGTGGGTTTACGAGGTGACCTTTACTTCATTGCTACATTCGGAGATAGAATATATAATAATTATACATACTGCTCTGAGCATAGATAAAATGTAAACGTAATATTGCATATTAGAGATACGTTAGGCACCATCGAACGTACAGTGATCTCCACATCAACGGTCTCTGGCGTGAACAGCATCACTGCAAATGACACTACCAACGCGACGGGTAATCGATAGTCGAACAACGATGTTACGATCAATTGATTGTGAACAACGTTTTCACTTCTTCACCCGAATTTGCATTAATTTCGAAAGCCTGAAACATACGAATATTAATTTATTATTTTGACAAATAAACAAACATATAAACGTCCAATCGATGCGTTCTTTAGAAGTCCCGGTCTTCCGATTTTAGAAATGATACAGAGTTTCCATAATAGGAGATGTCTAATGTTGAGAATGAAAACAACTATACGTGGATTCGATATTGCGATATTTCATCTCTAAGAAATAAAAAAACAACGGATTATTTTTGAGAAATAAACTCACATCTGAATGGAGCACACTCATACCATAAATTGTTGTTTGGCAACAGCTCACTAGACTATCTACATGTTCTTTGAATCGTTTACACACCTGAGTTATAAATTAATCTATCGAAACGTGAAAAAAGTACTTCTCTCAGAAGCAGAAGCGTTTTGTTGTCAACATAATGATAGATATTATTGATCGCGCTCGGTGGAAAAGTTAGTATGTCGATCGAAATTCGACTGTCACCCTCCATTTATCTTCAACGCAAAAAGTGGTAGTAGGCAATAGAGCTCGAAATATGAGCCGCCATCGCATCTTCCTTTCGCACACTGTCTCGCTACTCTTCAGAGAGTTTGCGAAATGAATTGTGTCAGAGGCTCATATTTCGAGACAAATCCATTAGAAATTCGAAGAAAGTGGAAACAAATGCAAATTATACTCCCTTGAGAATGAGAATGAGAATGGAATGCTACTAAAGATGCACAGTTGTTCTCGAAAATCTGTGTCAGAGGGAGCGTCGTTCAAATATAATGCGAAAAGTTAACAAAAAGGAAAAACAAGACGCACAACTGTCGATCGAACGCGATATTTTTTGTCATTTTTAGGCAGGCTAGGATAGCGAGTTTCATGGCTATTGTGACGCGTGGACCAAATGTCCTGGTTTCTTTGTCCAGCCATTACGAACCACAATCATGGCACAATTCAACAATAAACTTTTCAAAAAACATTGCCTGACTGCGACCAGCTTGTTTATAACTTTTTCTCCAAACTTGCTAATCTGAACGGGCGTGTTAGAATCAATCGTAGATAATGTCGCTTTATTATGCTATATTTCCATTACCACGTTCTTTTGCATTTACATCCTTGTTTTTAAATTTTGCAGGATTCATTGAGGAAGCTATTTTTTTCTAATATTATTATCATAGTAATATTCTTATTCTTACTCTATTATTATAACTAAATGCTATTACATTATTATTACTATTATTATTTCTAGTGA
>LS487975.1:626248-651121 GCA_900490705.1 Pristionchus arcanus
TCATTATGTCATTATTATTATTATTATTAGTATTAGTTATTATTATTATTATTATTATTAGTCACTATTACTATCTATTGTTATTATTTCTATTATCACTACTACCATCCTAGGCTTTGCATACCCCTCAAAGTCAGCCGTTGGTCCTCTCAAAAGAGAGGCGGTCAGTCCGCGGGGGACAGAGCACCCCACCCTTTCTCCCGAAGGATATGGGTAGGACTGACCGGAGGAATGAGGGGAATGAAGGAAAGAAGGAGAGGGTAGGGAAGGCTCGAAGGACCCACATCGCCAAAATTCCCGGTGATCACATCGAATAGTGACCCAAACCGGTATTTCTGAGGATATAGGTCGTATCGAGTAGAATGGAGGGAAGGGGAGCCAAACCCTGATCAAAAAGCTTAGGGTACCATCTCGGATACTGGTAGGCCCAAGCAAATTGAGGATGGGTTCAGCATTAGGGTTGAGGGGGGCAGGGAGGGGAATGGGATGGAAGGGAGAGGGGATCCTCAAGGAGAGATCCTCAAGGAAGGGAGGCAGGGGAGGGGCATCGGAGGGGCATCGGAGGGGCATCGGAGGAGACATCGGAGGAGACATCGGAGGGGCATCGGAGGAGACTGGAGACTATGGCGACTGAAGATGGGAAGAGACGACTGATGCCTCCCTCCCAAAATCGTCTGCCTTATATAGGGGCCTGGCTGATCTACTCGGACGCATCCGAGTTCAAACTACACACGGCCGGGGCCTATATAAGGCAGACGATTTGGGAGGGAGGCATCAGTCGTCAGCCTCTTCCGAGCGCCGTAGTCTCCAGTCTTCCTCGCCTCTCGCCTCGGACCCCTGCCCCTCTTCCGTCAGTACCCCTCAGTACCCTGCCCCTCTTCCGTCAGTACCCCTCTGTACCCCTGCCCCTCTTCCGTCAGTACCCCTCAGTACCCCTCTCCCCTCTTCCGTCAGTACCCCCAGTACCCCTCTTCCGTCAGAACCCCTCACTACCCCTTCCCTCTTCCGTCAGTACCCCAGTACACCTCTTCCGTCAGTACCCCTCTGCCCTCTTCCCTCTTCCTTCAGTACCCCAGTACCCTCTCGGATCTGAGGATCGCCCCCTATCCCCACTCCCGTCCCTGGACCCTAGGCTCCACTACACCAACCGTCTTGCTCTTCTAGTCACCCTCCTTTCGTATCCTTCCCATTCTCTTCCTACGGATCCACACCGCTCCATTCTCTAACCACCTCGAATTGAATGAGTTGGCAAGAGCTTTGGTACGGTCTGGATCCTAGGATCAATGAGAATTCCCATACCCTCATGGTTCGCTCTTGCCCAATCATTCAATCTTGTCGGTATGAACTAACTAGAATAGTTTACCACAAGCATTGGATGATCGGGCATCGGACCTTCCCGTCCTTCCCCTTCCCATCTCTTCCCTCCTTCACATCTCTTCCCTCCTTCACATCTCTTCCCTCCTTCACTCCTTCACTCCTTCCTATCCTCTCTGTCCACCTTGTAGACTTACCACACCACATCATCGCCGACCTTTCCAAACTCCCCTAATACATGACAGCCCCCCCTCTGGTATTTCAGCCCCAATGGGGGACCAAGAAAAGGAGGCATATCAGTGTCCCCCCAATGGGATCCCAACAGTTTGAGAGGGGCTAGGTGCTCCGAATGATCCGAATGGTCCCCCAAAATTTGCCCCCAATGGGTTCCCAATATAATGCAATACGCCAAGGGGATGAAAGGCACATTTGATTCATGCGTTCTTCGAGTGTTTTGAAGTTCCAAGGAACTTCGTTTTTCAATGGTTTATGCGATGTATATTGGCTATGTTTATGTTGTTTCTATGTTCACATCATTGCTATGCTTCTTGTATGTCGTTATACTACGAGTGTTCAATCAGATGAACGTTCAAATAGCGAAACTTCCATGGTCGACACCGTCATTGGACCGTTGTTTTTTGAATTATATCATAGTTCATCTTTTTCCTTTTGTATTTGTATGTAAATATAATATTTTTTGATAAAAGTAAAGATTTTTGCTTGTTGTTATCACACCACCAACCTATGCGCACGACTCACCCCCCAATGGGATCCCAAGAATTTGCCCCAATGGTCCCCCAAGACCCTTCACCCCCCTAATGGTCCCCCAAAAATCCCCCCAATGGTCCCCCAGTTCCCCTCCCAATGGGGGGAATTGTGGGGGACCATTGGGGCTGAAATACCAGAGCCCCCTCACCTCCAGTTATATCCACATCACATGTTTAATACCGTCGCGTCTCGAGCGTTAATGAATTATTATTATTTGCATGTGGAGCAACGGATCCGGTTTCTTTCTCTAGCTGCGACATATGCCCGGGGGAGAGAGCAGGGCTGACCGGTGAGAGAGACGAGAGAATACTATGAGGAGAGTCATTTCACGATAAGTCAACCTTATCCCTGACCCCTTTCACTTTTCATTGACAAGGGAATGGTAACTGGGAAGGTTAAAATTACCGAAAGAGACATATTGGGTGCCGAAGGGGACCCAGTGGATAGAGAGAGGAAGAGACATGACCTCCGTGGCGCTGTAGGGAAGCGACTCGCCTATGATTTTGGACAGCCCGGTTCGGAGCCTCTCCAATGCATATCTTTTTGTTATGTTCAGGAGCTGCTTTTTTTCGATTATTCGAAATTTGCGCAGTAGATGTGTATGATCACGATCACTGCGCACCCAGAGATGGAGAGCTCCTTTGTTCGCCACCGCAATTCATCCGTGATGATTGCGCGTGGTATGGAAATTTCCATGAACTGCGGCATTGATTTTTGTGCATAGTCATTGTCACAAGAATATGGTATGATAAAACATCAATCAAAAAATCAGATCCTGAACATAACAAAAAAGAGCAAAAGATTATGCATTGGAGCGGCTCCGAACCGGGCTGTCCAAAATCATAGGCGAGGCGCTTCCCTACTGCGCCACGGAGGTCATGTCTCTTCCTCTCGCCGATCGGACCAAGTATCAGAGAGACGCGCACGCGCAAAATCACACATAAACTAATTAATTAAATAACTCGAATGAAAATAAATATGGGAACTTTTTGAAAACTGAAATCAGCTGTCCACTGGGTCCCCTTCGGCACCCAATATGTCTCTTTCGGTAATTTTAACCTGCCCAGTTACCATTCCCTTGTCAAACACCTAAAGGACTTCGTTAAAATTACAAAATTCGATTTTTTATGTGTCGGCGTATTTAAGTTAGAGATTGTGAGAGTGATAGCCACATTTCTTGATGGCATTACCGTTACCTCAATTAAATTTTGGACCGACACGTATGATATTATCGACTTGTAAGTTCTGCTGGTAGGTATAAAAAACGTTAACTAAACATTGCGATCCAGTAGGAACTACTGGATCGCGAAAATACGAGAATGGGGAGTATTTAGTACAAGTTTTACTAATCTCCCAACAAATAAGAGTGAGTTCTTTACTTACTATAGTAATTTTTAAAAAATATTTTTTTAGAATCTTTAAATTTCTTAGTGGAACTAGCCAATATCGTATCACATTTAAACGTCTGGAACGAGTATGGGCCAAGGTTTATGAACATTCCACTGTCGGTTATTCGTGCAATATTAGGTCGAAAAGTGCGATATCTTTCTCTATCAAATAATATTTTGTCGTTGGAAGATACTGAACAGCTCCTCCAGGTGATAAATTGAACGACATCACAGGTCAAAATAATTTCTGTTCTAGATTTTTCATCATCAAGAAAAGAAAATGCGATTTATTACATCCCATGATGGGTATACGACGGATATAAACGTGGGAGAGTGCAATGTGAAAACTGATTTTGACAAAAACCTTGATATATCTCATGGTGAATATTCATACCATTGATTCGTCGATGACCATGACCATAAAATGAAATAAATTAGTATGATATTACTATGTAATTCATACAAAATTGATCATTTTGGCAACCTTCATTGTAATCCACTCTTTGGAATAAAATAAGTTATCGCGACATTATTTCCAATTCCACACGCAAACTTCTTAGTGTTTTGTCAAGAATGGATTCAACTATTTCTAGCAAAAACCAAAATCTGTTTCGTAGAATCGCTCTGAATTTTCTGCCTTATAGATTTGGCATTAAATATGTGAAACGGGCCCAGTGGTGTCGATTCTTGTTTAATTTTACTACTCTCTTAACTTCAGGCAACACCCATTCATTAGAGACTCCAAGTTTGCCATTCCATCTAAATTCAAAGCCGTTTTATTCTCGGTACTTTAAGACATAAAAAAGGAGTAAAATAGATCAAATGCTGCTCCAATTACGATGTTTTTCGCGACGTGCTATCAATAATATCTGTCACATTGTGGACAACAACTCACTCTTACCTTTGAGAGAGGTGAGAATGATTGATTGCTGCCAAACCAAGTCATGTTCAGGTATGCAATCTAACAAAAGATGTCGTAGACACTCTTGCAAGCAAGTGCAATCCAACGATAAGGCGGTGTATAATTTACTCATCTGTAAGTATTTTCTCTTATGAATACTTATTTTTCTTTTTTTCACAATTAAATCTTTGTTGCGGTAAATATAAATGCGGTAGATCATTTACAATTCAGGAGAAACTCGAAAATGATGGAGATTTTTCGAAGCATAAATTATGTGTTCACCTTGGTAGCCAAAGGCAGCGCCTTTGGTGGATGCTTCGCATTGCTAAGTTCAAATGGCCAGGATTGATAATTGAATCAACTTATCGTAGCGTAAGCAATAATTATAAATATGTTTTTAAAGTAATATAAATGCAGACAATTAAACTAAACGTGCAATCACCCGATGAATTTAAAAGGTTGTTCATGCACTTAAAGGGGCATACTTCGATTTCCAAAGTATACGCACTTGTAATTAACTCATTGAATTTCGAAATAAGGGAAGCGATCTCGAAATTTTTTGATGGAGCTACTATATACGACGTTTGGGTGTGGCCATACCCAAATGAGGTTCTGGATTTGTAAGTAATTTGTTATTATGGCATCACAATTAATTATTCAAGGCCGTACTGGATTGGAAAAATGTCAGAGTGGAAAGTGAGGCATGTCAGCTTCAAAAATATAAAAACAAACAAAGGTGATATGACAGTAATGACAACAATCAATGACCATTTTTTTCAGAATCGTATGATTATATTCTTCAATTAGCGGATATTGTGCCTCACTTGTCAATTCAAATGGAGAATCAATTGGATTCTTGCATTTCGTTATCCTTTATACGTGAAATATTGAGCAGAAAAGCGCGATCTCTCTATCTCCCCGAAAAAAGAATAACATTGAATGATATTGAAAGACTCATAGAGGTAATTTTATTGAGTAAGAAGAAAATGAGAATTTATAATTATTGAGATATTTCATCATTTGGGAAAGAAAGTGAGGTTGGTTACGAAATCCAGCTCACAATCAATGCAAACAGTCGTCGGTAATATCAAAGTGAAAATTATACACGACAGACCTATTGAAATATCACATCTCGATTTTAAACTGCTTTGAGCTACATTTCTTTATGTCCAAGGTTTTTATTGTGAAATTTGTTTCAATTTTATTATGTCAATAAAACCATTTCTTTTGCTGCACGATTTTAGGTTAAAACATGTCACCTCGAACAGCGAGATGGCCGAGTGGTGTAAGGCGCTCCCGATCATTCGAAGGGTACCGAGTTCAATCCCCGCCGAGGTCAATCAATCCTTCTATCCCTCCGGGGAAGGTAAATTGGCAGTGACTTCGGTTGCGAAAGGTAACCTACTCTAGAAGCGTTGGACCGCAGGGTATTGCAGTCCGTCTAACAGCTGGCCTTCCCGGCGGGTCCCACCTAGTGTTGTCTTATGACTGTAAAATCGCTTGACGTGGATACAACTTTACCTTTTTTTACCTCGAACAAACGCCCAGTGGTGTCGATGCTTGTTTATGATATTTTCACTTCCAAGTCTTCTTCACTTGAGGCTCCGCCCATTCGGGAGGGGCCCCTAGTTTGTTTTCGCACTCGTTATCTTCGATTCTTCGTGTGATAAAAAGTGGGAAAACGGTTCAAATGTCGCTTCATTTATTCAATCTTTCTCTGCGTGCGATTAAAACCATTTGCCATTTTGCAGAAGACTCTACATTGTTGCTTTTGAGAGAAGTAATCATTTTATTTTCTGTGCTTTAAAAAACCAGCTTAATTTAAGGTCTCTAAGGAAATGAAAGAAACCGTGGATGCTCTTATAAGCACGTGCAACACAACAATTCGCCGGTGTATAATTTACTCATCTGTACGTAAAAGATCAATTTTCTATTATTTCACAATTGTTAAGATAATTTACAATTTAGGAAATGATGGAAAGAGATGAAGAAGATGAAGAATTTTCAAAGCATAGATTAATCTTTCACTTTATTAGCCAAAGACAGAGGTTGTTGTGGGAGCTTTGCATTGTTAAGTTCGGATGGCCAGAACTTATAATCGAATCGGAATTTGCCAGAGTAAGCATCAATTAATAAACAAATACAAAAATTAAATCGATAAATGCAGTCGATCGAATTAGGCGTTGAGACGGAGGAGGAATTTAAAACGCTGTTTAAACATCTGAAACAATACTCCGCGATTTCCAAATTAAATTCGCTTCTGATTAACTCATTGAATTTCGAAATTCGGGAAACGATCTCTGACTTTTTCTATGGGGCTGCTATAGACGACCTTTTGGTCTGGCCATACCCAAATGAGGTTATTGACTTGTAAGTCCGCTTTTTATTATGGCAAAAGCTGACAATTAATTATATAGGGCGTACTGGATTGCGAAGATAACAGAGTGGAGAGTGAAGAATGCCGGCATCAAAAATATACCAAGAAACAAAGGTGATATCTCTAATTAAAAAAAACTAACGATAATAACGAATGACTATGAGTTTTTTTATTCAGAATCTTATGAACATATTCTGCAATTAGCCGATATTGTACCTAACTTTTTGTCAATTGAACTGGAGAATCAACAGAATTCTTCAATTTCGTTGTCCTTTATACGTGAAATACTGAATAGACAAGTGCGACATCTTTCCCTCTCCAAACAAAGTTTATCATTGGATGAAATCGAAAAACTCACTGAGGTATCGTGACTTTATTTTCCCGCCCGTTGTCAAAAGTACGAGTAGGCGGAGGGAGGAAAAGGCGAGGAATAGGGGCTCCCTAACCATCACATTTCGTTTGTTAAGAAATTCAATCGCGCGATAATTGAATTTAATTGCACGAGTTTTTAAATTATATTTTTTTTAGATATTTCATCATTTCGGAAAGAAAATGATGTTGGATACGAAGTCTAGAGTGCAATCAATGCACACAATCATCGGTAACTGCACAGTGAAAACTATATATGGACAAGTTAAAATATCACATCTCGAATTTTGATTGTATTGAGCAGCGTTGATTCATTTTTTCAAGTTTATGATGTCACTAAAACAATTATTGTAAGATCTGCACTGTCAATAAAACCGAAACCGCCACTTATTCATCATGACTTTCATTAAAGAAGGCGTCCCACGAACCGCGCGAGCGACTATGCAAAGTGAGGAATGAGAGGGACGCTCACCTCATTCCGCACGCTCTCTCGCTCGTTGCCTGCTTTTCAGGGTCACTTGGCACGCAGCAAATTGATCACAACTCAGTTCAAACGAAAAATGATGACATGGGAGTTTCGAAAGTGTTGTCGGGTAACAGCGACCCACCACCTCACATCGAGAACTCAGTTAGCCAGATATTCGTGGGATACCTTCTTTAAAGGTGGGGCAGCCTCTGTTTGCACCACCATTATCTGCTGTTTATTGTGTCACTTTTGTATTTGAAAAAAAATTGTTAGCATCCCTATAAGTTTTCAAAAACTTTTTCTTTTTGCGATTACATTTAACATTATTTTCCAAAAAAACGTTAAGGTCAACAACAAATACCCTGAGGCGTAGATCGACAACCATCACCTCTATACTAGAGCTCCCCATACGCCGTCTCTCTATTTTACACACACTCTCTCGCCCGCCCTTACAATCACTTGAGACTCCACCCCTAAATTTCCAGCTTGTCACAAGGAGAGTTTGCTCTGATCCGTGGCCGCTTCGATGATCAAAATACTGAGCTTGCCACGCAATGCGGTCTACAATATCTGCCACTTATTGGACAGCAAAGGTCTACTGCAAATGAGAGAAGTATGTTTTATTTATATTTCAGTTCAAAAATGAATTTTTAGGTGTGCAAATCTGCAAAGGAATTAATTGATGTTCTTGCCCGCACGCGAAAAACAACTTTTCGAATGTTCACGGTTCATAAAACAGTAAGTAACTAGCAAAACAAAAATTGATTTAATAATTTTGACAACCATCCGACTTCCTGTCTTCCCTTTTCTGAGAGACTCATAGTCAATATTTTCAGATTTTTGAAAATCAAAATATAATTCAAAAAATCAACTTCGGCTTTAATACCGACAAAGAATGTTTATTGTGGAAAATTTGCATGAAATCCGCATTTGCTGAACTTGAATTGATTAGTAGCTCATTGGATAAGAAAGCAAGTAATACACACATATTTATAATTTTATTCGTATTATTTCAGGGAATATTTTTAGCTGTAAATTCGGAATTGAATCTTGACAAATTTCTAGACCATATTAACCGTAACATCCAACGGGCATCCTTCGAAAATGTAATATTAGGCGAAGCAATGCCTGATATTCTAAATATGTTCTATCATTTCTTCGATGGGAAAGTAATTTCGTGCTTTCAATTTCGTACGAACATTGGGGAAACAACTGATCTGTAAGATTTCAACAAACTATTAGTAACAATGTAACACGAAAAGTTTTATAGAACTTTTTGGAGTAAAAACGCCAACAAATGGAGAATCTATGCCGAATTTCCGTATCTTCCGAAAACCCAAAGTGAGCGCGTATTCTTCAGGAATTATTATAAAATATTGTTTAGATTCTCTCAATTTTTTGCTGCAAGTTGCGAATATAACAGAGAATATGATGTTTAGTATAGACCGTGGAGAATCACATATAATAGAACGCTTTTTGATATTTTCTTGTCGACAAAATCTGGCGCATTTAATCCTATTAGCGAGAGTCGATCCCTCTCATTCTTCGCCGCGCGCGCGTAGCGCAGCGGTCGGTGAGCGCCCGAAGGGCGCGAAACGACCGCGGAGCGAAGGGGGCGAGCGTAGCGAGCCCCCCAGCCCCCGGCAGGGGCCCCCGGAGGGCGAGCGTCCGCAGGACGCTAGTCGGCATATGAAGTCCCTATCCTTTTTGTTCGAGAAATTCTAGAACGCAAGGTCACACATCTATTCATTGCCGGAGATTTTCCGTTTTCGGCCAATTATGCGGAAAAACTGCTACAAGTGAGTATAATGAAAATAACAATTTGACAAACAATCATTTATGGATGCTTCATCGTTTGAATAAGAAAGTGCGGTTCCAATGCTGGACTGTGGAATCGCCAGTGGAAAAGAGAGTAGGAGTCTACAAAATGAATGTTGACCACGTCCACCCAAGCTTCATGAATACGTTAGAAATTTCTGAATGGCAATATTCGTTTTTCTGACGTTTTATTGTTAAAAAATGTGCGATAAATATTCCCTTGCAAAATATAAAGACTATCTCTATTTCTACTGCAAATTATGGTTTTCGTGAACCTTTTGAATTGCATTCACTTGCACACTCTCTGGTTCCTCCGGTTCCGGAATGATTGATACAGATAGAGCAATTTGGGGGTTGCCGGAGGAAGAATAACAATAATAACAACAATATGATAACGTAATAACAATAATAACAATAATAATATATAATAACAATATGCAATAATAACGGCAAGGAACACAACTAAAATAGTGAAACAAGTAGCGTCGGATTTAAACAATTTCCTACACCAAGCGACCAAATTTAAATTAGCGTCTTTGCGAAAATCTTTCGATCAACAGAAAGAAAGACGCAGATTGTTCATTTGCACAATTTTGTACGTAGAAGATGGCAGAATTGAACATCATCAATATTCCACGGAATGCGCTGGGCCATATATTTACCTTACTGGACGAAACATCTTTCCTACGAATGAGAGAGATATAATTTTTTTAGTAGATATTTTTTATATAGTTGTTGTCCTTTCAGATTTCAAAGCTAGTGAAGGAAATTGTCGATAAATGGGCATTCAATCAAAAAACAGTACTCGATTTCAAACTATACCGTTTTGTAAATCACAATTTCATGGCTCGAAGGTGTTAATTTTCTTCGTCAGGTGATGCCCGGTCTCCGTATTATCCCACTGACTGAACGGCACCTATCGCTATGGAAATTATATACCGCAATTTTTGTTAAATATCCCGAAAATTGTTTAATATATCAAGTCGGCAATGTTGGTAAATTAGAAAATTATTGATATATATATTGTTAGATAAAACGGGATAATATCAACGGGAATTTGTGATCAACTATCGACTTGAGAATGATGAAGTACAAGGAGTGTTGACCGTACTCACGCCATTTTTCCATAATGCCGAATTTTCGAATATTAGTTTAGAACGCATTAATTCTGAAATTATGGGAATATGCACAAATTTTCTATACGGAAAATCTCCCGCCAGCATTGCTTTGGAAAATTTCAGTTATGAAGATACTGATTTGTACGTTCGCATTGCATTCAAATTGCAATCATTTTCATTTTAGTGTCCTGTGGCTAGATTTAATGCTAAAATGGAATCCTCAACAGGCTGCATTTAAAAATCTGCCAAGAAATCAAGGTTATCCTCCAAATTAAACATAAATTAAAAAATTAAAAAATATTTTGTAGATTCCATGTCATTTCTGATACGCGTTTCCGGAATTGTCACTTCGTTAGAGTGCGATCTGAACCGCCCAAACAGGCCAATTGATATGCCAATTTATAATTACGTCCAAGTACCTTTCGTGAATGAGATTTTTAAACGGAAATGTCAACAATTCATTATCGAAGATATTTGCTCTGATGTTGAAATTGAGAAATTGGTAAAGGTGAGATTCTTTATATTGATCCGCACAACCACTATTATAATTATCCAGGTATTTCACAAACACGAGAAAAAGATCGTGTTTTTCGCCGCTTGTTCTAATTTTGAAATAGACTTTAACATTGGAGAATATAAAGTGAAAACTGCAAATAGAAATGCAGTAATCAAACACGTTGACATCGAATAGCTGACATTTTTCGCATAACTTCAACTGTTTCTTTTGTTCCAGGCATAAATATCCCTATTATTCTCCCATTTTATATATTTCTGATGTATTTAATAATTTAATAATTTTACATATATGATGTCCGAAAATAAAACAAATTCTGCTGAGAGATTTGTGGGCATGTTCAACAATTGTGATTCATTGGGGGGCGCACATTATACTGGTGGTGTTTCCTGCTTTTTTTCGTCATTTTTCTAATTGCAGTAACCCAAAAAACGTGAGAGATCGTATGTATGCTTGAAAGCGAGAGAAGATCGAAAATGGAGTGTGTGGAAAGTTTTCAAATTTATTATTATTGAAGACATGATAAATATTTTTTCGTAGTGTCTATCTGTGATGTCATGTGCAGATGCAAACAAGTGTTTAATTGAGAAACGATTGTATATCCTCATACCTACTCAACCTAGCTCTGTTCCCTCGTTTTCCTCCAACAAGCGGGCTACTAGAGCGATTACACTGCATGTCATTGAGGAAGGAGCTTCGTTTTGTCCCTTCTCACTCTCTTCACCATTCCCCCCTCCTCCCCCTGGTGCTAGTGAACCACCTTCGCATTTTCGAGATTCTCTCTTTCACTCTTGCCTAAATGGAAATGAATTCGGCATACGACTCTCCCCACTTTGCACAGACTCACTCTGATAATCTGATCGCTAATTCCGATTTGCCATCGCTATTTCCAGACATTAATTTTTAAGTGTTCCTTTTTACTTACGTTATATTTATTCCCCCACTGTTTCCCATTCATTACGATTCAGGCATCTGCATTGCCTCATTCAAAGTTTTATTTACAAATATTTGAAAGTATCGTTCAAATATCCTGCTGCACGTCAAGGAAAAAATCCCGAATAGAGCTGATTTTCGTGTGAGTTTTTCTTTATTTTCATAGCACCAATGATTCAAAAGTGAGGATTTATACTTAATTATTTTTCAGCATCTGTTCCGACTGTCAGACCGTATACAAGCCTTCTACAATGTATCAGAGGCCGTCCGTCTGCATAGTTCATAGTCAGGGTTCGAGTCAGAGAGAAGATCTACGCTGGAGTTTGCGGAATAAAACAAGACATTATTGAAGAAGTGATAAATATTTTATCTTCATTTGTGATGTTATTCCGCAGATACATGCACCGAAGGATATTTTCTCAGTGTTCAGGAAGAAATAGGGAGCTTTCTCGTTGAGCAACCTACTCGTCTCTTGATTTAGCCGTATCACTAGAAAATCAAGAAAAAAAACAAAGAGTAATACGAAATTAGAAAGACATGTTGGGCGATTACACTGACATACAATTTTCGTTTCTCTTTTTCTTTTTCGTTTCTCTCCTCAAAGGAATTGTTGATTTTATTCTACGAAACTCATTTGCCTATTATGGTGGAAAACTATATCAACAGCGAAAGGGAATTCCTCAAGGCAATAACGCATCTCCTCAAATCGCAGATCTTACTCTTGCTGTCATGGAATACCAATACATTCGCAACAACATTCGAATTGGACATACTCTATCCTTTTCGCTAAATCGAACTTTTCGGTATATAGATGATCTCTTTCATATCTCCGACAAAACTGACGAATTCAGGAAAATAACGACCGATATGTATCACCATTCGCTCACTCTGGAACAGATTAATACTATAATAATCCGAAAGAGTCAGCATTCCTTGATATGTCTGTAACAGTAACCAAAACTGGTACGGTTCAAACCTCACTATACAATAAGACCGTGTCATGCCCTCATCAAGTTCCCAGCCTGCAAGCATGCCACACTCCCCCTCTATTCCCTTTCTATGCCACTCCTCATGCCTATTCACTTCCTAGCCTCACGGCTCCGCCTCCCAGGGCGGAGCCGAGAACCAACAGCAGTTCAGTTAGAGTGAGAGTCACCACATCGAGTTCTCGTCTCACCCTTTTCTCTCCTTCCTATCCTTCATCCTTAGTGTCTTTATTCCCTCCGGACAAGAGCGTCGATAAAGGTCATTCATAATACCCCAGTGGACCAAGGGTGCAAGGGAAGCAACGGGTAATCGCCATAGGAGACGAGCAAGGGACCGCTCGTTCATATTTCCTATGGGCGACAACCGATGATTACTCATTCTCAGTCGTTAGATACCCTCACTACGAATCGAATATTTCGATTACTATGGGTCTGAACAAGATACATGGCGAAATAATTCGAATCTTCCAAAATTGTTCTCTATTCGAACACTTTTTGGAAAGAACTCGTCAACTTACACATTATTTCCTGCGCATTCAATACCCGAAGGAAATCATATACTCTAGACTGTATCTAACTATGAACAGAACTCCAGCAATATCGCTAAAATACTCAGTTTGTAATAATGATATTTGCATGAGCATTATCCAAAATTTAAGAGAATGCTAGCCAGCAAAATAGCGCGGGAGTGGGGATCAATTGGTCCCTTCTCTGTGTATTGTTGTTGTATTGTAATTAAAAAAGCCGTATGTTTCATAAGTTTCAAAACATTTACTCAATTCCTCTTTCAATCCTCTTTCCCTCCCTCTCTTCCCTCTTCCCAGCACGGAGTAGATCACTGACCTTCCGATCTTCCGTCTCCTTCTCTCTCACTTCCCATCGATCGAGCACTTCCCTTCTCCCCTAGTCAGCGAAGCTATCAAGCTGTTTGAATTCTCCTCTTCAAGCCAAACTTTGATTATATCTTATCCTCTTCTGGCATATCACTTTGGAATTTATCATTTCTATCTAGTTTCACATGCGCTATATTTCATCTAGTTTTCGCGTTAGTTGTTTGTTGTTTTCTTTCTTTCATCTTCTTTATCCCCATTTTTTCTTGTTTCCCCACTCGCGAAGGGCGTCATACTGACGAGGTCCACCCTTCGTGAGGCGGTTGAGTGTCTATGACCCAATGGACCGAAACATCCAACCGCGTTTCTTCAGGAAGTCTTTCATCTCTTGTCTCTTCCCAGCAGTTTCTCTAATCCTTTTCATTTTCAATACCACGTTTCTTTTTTAATAACTCATTCCGAACACTTTTTCTGCTCCTCCTCTCATCCTCGCTAATAGAACCGTGAGATTACATGATCAAAGGGAGGGACGTGAGCTTTCCTTAACTTCCGATTTCCTCGTAGCAATTCGTTCCGCCTTCTTTTTCATCTTATTTTCGCGTGCGTACCCGTCTCGCCTACCTTTCCAACAATGATCATTGTAGACGACGCCGTTGCATGCGCCCGATGCCATTCCGACGGCGCCCTCGTCAGCAAAGCCGTCCCGAGGATAGTCCTTTTTCACGGATTTTGTTCCGTACAATCTCTGGGAGAAGGCCAGTTGCTCCTTTTCCAGTTGTTACGAAGCAAGCGCCCGTGACCCCTCTTCCCATTCTCCTCTACTTCCCACCCGCTGAGGTCTCTTCTGGCTCTTGTAATCTGTCAGGTAAGTCCTTTTTACATGTATTTTGTACCGTACTATCACCAGGAGAAGGCCAATTGCGCCACTTCCAGGTACATTGGAACGCATTGGAAGGTACATTGCCACGAAAACGCGTCGTCGATGAGCTCGTCCCCCGGTCGTCGACTACACCGCAGCGGCGGCGATGATTGCTGCCCTCCTCTACCGTAGCTACCATAGGCCACCGTTGACCAGGTACGGTTGAGTAGGATTGAGGATTGAGGATATTACTGTAATATTACGAATTAAAATTGTATGTCCGTCCGTTCGTCTATTGCTAACTAGTGTGCCTGACTGTGTCTGTGTTTGTGTCTGATTGACTGTGTCTGTCTGTCTAACTATCTGAACATCTAATTTACGTCCTCTGAAAACATGGTTCTAAATATATTTCTCTAAACTTGCTTTGACCTTGTTTGGCCAATGTCTTTGCAGGCGTGGCGCTCTCTTTCGTCGCTTCTCTTTCATCCTCTTCGGCCGCTGTTGAAGGTTTGCCACTAATCGAGCAGAAACTCAGTTCTATCTTTCCAGGTTCCTTCCGCTGCTCGAGCCAACTCTTCATCGTCGAGGACGCCTTCTTCTTTTTTTGCTTGCTTTTTGCGCTGACTGATTGACTTGCGTCTAGAGCGGGGAGGGGGCGGGTAGAATCGATGGCCCTAATTCTCATCTCCGCCATTTCAGTACCGTCTCGATGCTTCGCCGAAGAGACTCTTCGCTCTTCTCGCCGGCCCCCGCTCGTGCTCGATCGACAGAAGCTGCTCCGATTGAGGATAAGGGATAGGTAGAGCCGGTAATATTTTGTGAATTACAGTAGTTATCTCGTGAATTACGGTAGTTATCTTGTGAATTACGGTAGTTATCTCGTGAATTACGGTAGTTATCTTGTGAATTACGGTAGTTATCTCGTGAATTACGGTAGTTATCTCGTGAATTACGGTAGTTATCTCGTGAATTACGGTAGTTATCTCGTGAATTACGGTAGTTATCTCGTGAATTACGGTAGTTATCTCGTGAATTACGGTAGTTATCTCGTGAATTACGGTAGTTATCTCGTGAATTACGGTAGTTATCTCGTGAATTACGGTAGTTATCTCGTGAATTACGGTAGTTATCTCGTGAATTACGGTAGTTATCTCGTGAATTACGGTAGTTATCTCGTGAATTACGGTAGTTATCTCGTGAATTACGGTAGTTATCTCGTGAATTACGGTAGTTATCTCGTGAATTACGGTAGTTATCTCGTGAATTACGGTAGTTATCTCGTGAATTACGGTAGTTATCTCGTGAATTACGGTAGTTATCTCGTGAATTACGGTAGTTATCTCGTGAATTACGGTAGTTATCTCGTGAATTACGGTAGTTATCTCGTGAATTACGGTAGTTATCTCGTGAATTACGGTAGTTATCTCGTGAATTACGGTAGTTATCTCGTGAATTACGGTAGTTATCTCGTGAATTACGGTAGTTATCTCGTGAATTACGGTAGTTATCTCGTGAATTACGGTAGTTATCTCGTGAATTACGGTAGTTATCTCGTGAATTACGGTAGTTATCTCGTGAATTACGGTAGTTATCTCGTGAATTACGGTAGTTATCTCGTGAATTACGGTAGTTATCTCGTGAATTACGGTAGTTATCTCGTGAATTACGGTAGTTATCTCGTGAATTACGGTAGTTATCTCGTGAATTACGGTAGTTATCTCGTGAATTACGGTAGTTATCTCGTGAATTACGGTAGTTATCTCGTGAATTACGGTAGTTATCTCGTGAATTACGGTAGTTATCTCGTGAATTACGGTAGTTATCTCGTGAATTACGGTAGTTATCTCGTGAATTACGGTAGTTATCTCGTGAATTACGGTAGTTATCTTGTGAATTACGGTAGTTATCTCGTGAATTACGGTAGTTATCTCGTGAATTACGGTAGTTATCTCGTGAATTACGGTAGTTATCTCGTGAATTACGGTAGTTATCTCGTGAATTACGGTAGTTATCTCGTGAATTACGGTAGTTATCTCGTGAATTACGGTAGTTATCTCGTGAATTACGGTAGTTATCTCGTGAATTACGGTAGTTATCTTGTGAATTACGGTAGTTATCTCGTGAATTACGGTAGTTATCTCGTGAATTACGGTAGTTATCTCGTGAATTACGGTAGTTATCTCGTGAATTACGGTAGTTATCTCGTGAATTACGGTAGTTATCTCGTGAATTACGGTAGTTATCTCGTGAATTACGGTAGTTATCTCGTGAATTACGGTAGTTATCTCGTGAATTACGGTAGTTATCTCGTGAATTACGGTAGTTATCTTGTGAATTACGGTAGTTATCTCGTGAATTACGGTAGTTATCTCGTGAATTACGGTAGTTATCTCGTGAATTACGGTAGTTATCTCGTGAATTACGGTAGTTATCTCGTGAATTACGGTAGTTATCTCGTGAATTACGGTAGTTATCTCGTGAATTACGGTAGTTATCTCGTGAATTACGGTAGTTATCTCGTGAATTACGGTAGTTATCTCGTGAATTACGGTAGTTATCTTGTGAATTACGGTAGTTATCTCGTGAATTACGGTAGTTATCTCGTGAATTACGGTAGTTATCTCGTGAATTACGGTAGTTATCTCGTGAATTACGGTAGTTATCTCGTGAATTACGGTAGTTATCTCGTGAATTACGGTAGTTATCTCGTGAATTACGGTAGTTATCTCGTGAATTACGGTAGTTATCTCGTGAATTACGGTAGTTATCTCGTGAATTACGGTAGTTATCTTGTGAATTACGGTAGTTATCTCGTGAATTACGGTAGTTATCTCGTGAATTACGGTAGTTATCTCGTGAATTACGGTAGTTATCTCGTGAATTACGGTAGTTATCTCGTGAATTACGGTAGTTATCTCGTGAATTACGGTAGTTATCTCGTGAATTACGGTAGTTATCTCGTGAATTACGGTAGTTATCTCGTGAATTACGGTAGTTATCTCGTGAATTACGGTAGTTATCTTGTGAATTACGGTAGTTATCTCGTGAATTACGGTAGTTATCTCGTGAATTACGGTAGTTATCTCGTGAATTACGGTAGTTATCTCGTGAATTACGGTAGTTATCTCGTGAATTACGGTAGTTATCTCGTGAATTACGGTAGTTATCTCGTGAATTACGGTAGTTATCTCGTGAATTACGGTAGTTATCTCGTGAATTACGGTAGTTATCTCGTGAATTACGGTAGTTATCTTGTGAATTACGGTAGTTATCTCGTGAATTACGGTAGTTATCTCGTGAATTACGGTAGTTATCTCGTGAATTACGGTAGTTATCTCGTGAATTACGGTAGTTATCTCGTGAATTACGGTAGTTATCTCGTGAATTACGGTAGTTATCTCGTGAATTACGGTAGTTATCTCGTGAATTACGGTAGTTATCTCGTGAATTACGGTAGTTATCTCGTGAATTACGGTAGTTATCTTGTGAATTACGGTAGTTATCTCGTGAATTACGGTAGTTATCTCGTGAATTACGGTAGTTATCTCGTGAATTACGGTAGTTATCTCGTGAATTACGGTAGTTATCTCGTGAATTACGGTAGTTATCTCGTGAATTACGGTAGTTATCTCGTGAATTACGGTAGTTATCTCGTGAATTACGGTAGTTATCTCGTGAATTACGGTAGTTATCTCGTGAATTACGGTAGTTATCTTGTGAATTACGGTAGTTATCTCGTGAATTACGGTAGTTATCTCGTGAATTACGGTAGTTATCTCGTGAATTACGGTAGTTATCTCGTGAATTACGGTAGTTATCTCGTGAATTACGGTAGTTATCTCGTGAATTACGGTAGTTATCTCGTGAATTACGGTAGTTATCTCGTGAATTACGGTAGTTATCTCGTGAATTACGGTAGTTATCTCGTGAATTACGGTAGTTATCTTGTGAATTACGGTAGTTATCTCGTGAATTACGGTAGTTATCTCGTGAATTACGGTAGTTATCTCGTGAATTACGGTAGTTATCTCGTGAATTACGGTAGTTATCTCGTGAATTACGGTAGTTATCTCGTGAATTACGGTAGTTATCTCGTGAATTACGGTAGTTATCTCGTGAATTACGGTAGTTATCTCGTGAATTACGGTAGTTATCTCGTGAATTACGGTAGTTATCTTGTGAATTACGGTAGTTATCTCGTGAATTACGGTAGTTATCTCGTGAATTACGGTAGTTATCTCGTGAATTACGGTAGTTATCTCGTGAATTACGGTAGTTATCTCGTGAATTACGGTAGTTATCTCGTGAATTACGGTAGTTATCTCGTGAATTACGGTAGTTATCTCGTGAATTACGGTAGTTATCTCGTGAATTACGGTAGTTATCTCGTGAATTACGGTAGTTATCTTGTGAATTACGGTAGTTATCTCGTGAATTACGGTAGTTATCTCGTGAATTACGGTAGTTATCTCGTGAATTACGGTAGTTATCTCGTGAATTACGGTAGTTATCTCGTGAATTACGGTAGTTATCTCGTGAATTACGGTAGTTATCTCGTGAATTACGGTAGTTATCTCGTGAATTACGGTAGTTATCTCGTGAATTACGGTAGTTATCTCGTGAATTACGGTAGTTATCTTGTGAATTACGGTAGTTATCTCGTGAATTACGGTAGTTATCTCGTGAATTACGGTAGTTATCTCGTGAATTACGGTAGTTATCTCGTGAATTACGGTAGTTATCTCGTGAATTACGGTAGTTATCTCGTGAATTACGGTAGTTATCTCGTGAATTACGGTAGTTATCTCGTGAATTACGGTAGTTATCTCGTGAATTACGGTAGTTATCTCGTGAATTACGGTAGTTATCTTGTGAATTACGGTAGTTATCTCGTGAATTACGGTAGTTATCTCGTGAATTACGGTAGTTATCTCGTGAATTACGGTAGTTATCTCGTGAATTACGGTAGTTATCTCGTGAATTACGGTAGTTATCTCGTGAATTACGGTAGTTATCTCGTGAATTACGGTAGTTATCTCGTGAATTACGGTAGTTATCTCGTGAATTACGGTAGTTATCTCGTGAATCGTTAAGAAACGTATGCTTCAACGTAATATCCATATAGGCTCTCACAGTCATCTGAACATCATGCGCCGTTGTTTACCAGGTCCATCGCTCTTCTATTACCTGATTCCATGGAACGGCAATATATCTGAAGATAAAAATGTGTTGGATGTAAAACAGCGGTCATATTCGATGATTTGAATAAACATCTCTTCTGTTGCATTCGTGCTATCAGCGTTGAAATTATCGAAATTCCATTATTTATGTGTCTAGTACTTATTGTTAGTAGGTATAGATTTTTTTTCATTTTGATGAAGATCACATCAACGAGAGAGTACGCAGAATGATTAGAGTATTTTCTTCGTGACTTCCAGTATAGTGCCAGATTGCATCGCTCAAACTCATTGCTGTCAATCACTCTCTGTTTCTTTTCTCTCTATTCACTACTCTTTCTCTGCTGTATACTTCTACACTGATGCATTCCGAACACTTTCTGTTTCTTCCTCCTCTCTAGCGACCGTGAATCTTTGTTTTCTCTGCTCAATATCATCACAGTTTTCTCTATTTTTGCACTATTGTTACTTCATCGTTAAGAAATATCGATCTTTGCAGAATTCTACCTATTCTCAAAACACTGCCGTTCAGAGTTCTCAAATGATCAAATTCATCATTACTGTGAGTAATTTGTGTCTACTGCATCAGGGTTCCATTCCTTTGAGCAAAAATTTAAAGTTGACTATTTTTAGATGCAGGGTCACTTTTATTCTTCCCGATCGTCTTTACATAAAAATGCAGCCGAATACGTCCAGGAAAGTGCAATTGTCTCAGGGTACGTTATGATATATTGTCGCTCGATCTAGTAACGAGAACGGTCATGAAAGGGAAGGAACATCACCCTGACAACCCTTGTTGCAGGCCATTGAGTGAGCTGATGCTCTCCCATGATGAAAAAGGCTAAACAAAACAACGATGGGGATTGTGGAAATATGATCATATCACTTATCACGAAGTATTCGTGGTCAATGGTCTATATTGTCTTGTTGTTGTCTTACTCATACACAATGACAATTGAAATATGAACCAAAGAAACAGAATATTTGGCTATCTCATGAAAGATAAGAAGTTCGTTTTCAAATTGTCTTGGCCAATGAATAAAGTTTATTAATAATGGATTTTTCCTCTCACTACAGCTTTTCACGTCTTCTTTTTCCTTTGTTCTCCATCAAATGCATTTATTCAATGATGAATTATAATGCAAATCGATATCATGATGAATCTATCTTTCCTGTCAATCACATCTTTCGTTTCTTTTCATCGCCTCATTCTTCCGCTACAATGACTGCATTCACTGTAGAAATTCTCGATCACGGAAAAGATAAAACAGAGCTACTGCAGAAGGACCTTCTATGGATTAGAGCATTGAACACAGCGTATCCATTTGGATTGAATGATTCCATTAAAAACTTCGGGTATATTTCTGAAGGAATAAATCCTCTTGAAAAACCATCTCATCCATTCCAAAGTTTACCTATTTCTGATCTTCCACATAATTGTAGAGGAAAACGCAAACGAACACGAAGAAAACCAGCATACAAATGCACAAAAACTGCTCAAGAAATTGTAGACCAAATCGATATACGAGATACACGTGAGCTTTTTATCTATGGTAGATCACTCAGACATCACGAGCTTCGAAAACTGGAATATTTTACCGCTTCTACTGATTTCAACGGTTAAAATCACCAACTAAAATATAAGATTTTTTCAATTATTTGCCCCCATTATTGGGAATACAAAAAGACAATGCAGAATGATGATCGGCCAAAAGCAAATTTAAAACTACAGTATTTCGGAAAGTTAATGGAAAGACTAAAACTCCCAAAGCTTCTAAATTCCGAAAGAGTTCGTGATGTTTTGAATGAAATCGTAAGTAAATAAAAAATGTAAATAAGGTACCTCGTGTGCAAATCACTTACTCTCTAAACAATTCGACCTCACAATTTATATGCAACTATGGAAGGTTCCTGAGAAACTTGAGCGATCAAGAAATTAAAACAATCTTGAGTTCCACATGTAATTGTCACAAATATTCGAATTTCGTTGATCAACACTATAATCATGTTTGCTCGGGAAACACAAATATAATTGCTGATTCTGGACTAAGGAATCTCTTTGATAAGGGAACCAAGTTCAGAGTTAGAACTTTCAATGATCGAAATACTATAATAGATGCTGTGCGAGAGTCGTGCCAAAATCTATTTGCAAATCTTATACGAAAACATAAACCTCCAAAGGATAAAATACCAACCATTTACGATACATTCACTAGCATCATCTCAGAGAAAATAAATACCAAATTGCGACTACATCAGCATGACTAGCATTCTTCGAATGCGGAAGGCCTGCGGAAGGCCGCGCCGCAAGCGGCGCGCGACCACGAATGAGAGGGATAATAGGATTAAAATCTCCGAGTTTTGTCGCCGAAAAAATATCGAAATTCCCCTAGTTGTAATAGATTATGTTCAAACAAAAACTTTAATCAGAAAAATGGCAGAATTACACAGAGATTTCGTGATCACAATGGTTGACAAAGCATCAGGAAACTATGCAATTACTTGTAAGAAGCTGTACCTTCAATTTATGGAAAAAGAGCTTAATACGCAGAGCACTGATGGCAAAACCTACGAGATCAAAGATCAACTTGATCCAGTCAACATCAAATTAAATCATGAGAAATTCACACGAAGCTTTGGAATTACTCCGCAAACAGAAGGAAATCTACCTAAAATATACGGAATTCCTAAAATGCACAAGAATCCGATAAAATTTAGATTCATTACTGGTGCACATGACAGTACGTTAAAACCACTTTCTATCGAACTGAAGAGGATTCTGAGATTTTTACATGGTCAATATAGAAGATATTGCAATAGCATTACCAATCATGATAAAATTAATCGATTTTCTCCATACAAAATACTTTCCGTGTGGTTCAGCAATTGAGTATAATTCAAAACAAAAATTCCAAAATTTTATGCGCTGACTTCTCCTCATTGTTTACCAATCTTCCACATGATGTAGTGAAAGAAAAGATATATTACCTCTTTGACTTAATGTTCAAAAATGCCGGTTCTGAATACATCGTAGTCCAAGGAACAAATGTCAGATATGATCGAAATAACTCGAGTGCCAGTGGAAAATCATATCACAAAAACGCTCTATCTTCCTTCCATCTCCCTTCCAGCCCCGCCAGATGGCATTTGACGTGTCACTTTTTCGCTCTCTTCTTTTTCACATTTCCTCCCGATCACTACTATTCGCATATTTGCCTTCTATAGCTATTTTACCTCTATTTCTCAGGCACCTACACCGCCTCATCCCTTGATAATGTTGCTGAGAAGGAAGTTATTCACATCAAGCAATACTGAAAAAAAGAAGGTACAATCAATCGTTCCTTTAATTCGATATGATTCGACATTAAGTGATGTTCATTCAGTGTCAGTGTGTGGTTCTCCGCCAAATAGAGTGTACTGATATGCCCCAAATTGACGCCCTCGTACGAGATAAATGACAATGTGGTGGTATACCAAGCGTGGTCCATTCCATTGAAATGCACACAAATGAAATGGTCCGACTCACAAGAAAATGTAATAAAAAACTAGAAATTGCTGCAGATTTCAGGATAGTTGTGCATAATATCAACAAAGCAACAAAACCGCTTGCGTGCATGAAGAAAGCGTTCGATACCAAGTGAGAACTGCTTGACATAATTTTTAAAATGCATCGTTTTTTAACAGAAATCTGGTGGTATGACATCATAATGATTGCAGGATGTTCGAAGTATATTTCTGTCCTACCTCAATGAGTTCAAAATAGGACAGAAGCATCTCTCCACATGAACAATCTTAGTCCGAACGTTCGCATGGGATCGAATAATTGCAGGATGGCCACAAAACTTGACCGGATCAACAAATTTATTTTTTTGAAAAACTTAAAATTGTTGCTTATTATTTGTCATTGATAAAGAGACCTCTGTCCGTCATAGAGACACATCTGTCAATGAGACAGAATATACGAAGAGTATTTTAATTTAAAATTTGAAGGGAGCGCGAGGACTTCGAGCATAGATACGCTGAATGTTGTAAATGAAAAATTATTTGTGATAATGTTCACAAGGGCAGAGTATGGTTGAGAAATGATCGCATCGCTCGCCCTCTTTTCTTATGTCGGTTTGTTACATAGTTCTTCTATCCTAGCTCTGTTCCCTTTTTCCTTCAAACTTCTTTCGCTTCGTTCGTTTTTTCTTGCATATACAAATCATTTCAACTTGGTCTTTCCTACGTTAAATTTTGGAGCATTAAACATGAAGAATCTGCCATTTCTTTAGGAAGGGGGGAGTGAACTTCTTTTTGGCGACTATTACGATTACACTTCCTACTTTTTCCCCTTTCTTTCCCCTTCATTCTAGTGAATCATTCGCGATAACGGCACACTTCTTGTCAATGCGTTGCAATTCTACCCTCTTTTCGTACTATTTTTTTAGAGTAATCGATTTACGATTCCCCCAATAAAATTTTCTTCGTAATTTCCAAATCATTTCGTTTGAGGCATCTACACTGCCCCATTCATGGATTTGTTTATCCAGCAATGAGGGAACCATGCAAATATTATTTTACACATCGCCGAAAATGTTACAATTGACACAAACGCCATCTTTTCCTTCCAATATCTGCTGACAAGTGCATATCAGTGCATTCGCCTAAGAATCGCACACCCCTCGGTACAGCAAAAAATGACAGTTTAGGTTTTTGTTATTGTATGGTAGGGCTAGGTGCCCTGCATCGATTTCAGTTTGTGTTATGTTCTTAATTTGCTAATTTGCATAATTACATGATGTCAAAGTTTGACTACTTTTTCACTTTATCATCTGTTACTCAGCGGAGAGATGTCCGATCTTCACAAAAATTTAGTTCTAGACTAATCTTGAGGTGCTGAATCCGTGTATGTACATTGTTTATGCAAATTCGAAATTTGAATTTTTCACTAAAAGTTCAAGTTCAAATTTCTCGAAAACAAGGCCGAACACATCTGAAATTTTTTGATATGTGGTGTGTTTTCACAAGGGCTATCGAATGAGCACTCGAAAAGCTCATTTGAAGGGTGTACTG
>LS487976.1:8703-37865 GCA_900490705.1 Pristionchus arcanus
GATAATGGAATTGTAGTATGGGATTATAACGTAATTTTACTTCATTCTCTTCCCAATTCTTCTTCCATATATGACTTTGATACTCGATTATCCTTTCCAATCCCAGCAATAGAATATTTCACTCATTCTTTCCCCAATGGAATCCATCAAGAAATGATTCCTCTCTTTCGAGTAATTCCTCTCCAATCATATCTTGATTACTTTTCCTCAGATCGTTCTCATATGTTATCTCATTCAGGAGAATATCTATCTCCTCCTCCTCCTTGGCCAATTATTCAATCTCCATTAGCACTCTCTTCCAACCAAATCCCTAATTTTATTTCTATGGATCCCGTCCATTTGTGTGATATCTCTCGAATTATGAGCCTAGATCAAATTATTTCTTTTGTTAAGCGTGATTGTATACAAGAGTTGTAATTTGGCTTAGTTTTATTGTATAAATGCGAAATAATTTTTTTGTTATTTGCTGCGACTGCCCACCAAGGGAGGGGCGGACTGCGACTGCCCACCAAGGGAGGGGCGGACTGCGACTGCCCACCAAGGGAGGGGCGGACTGCGACTGCCCACCAAGGGAGGGGCGGACTGCGACTGCCCACCAAGGGAGGGGCGGACTGCGACTGCCCACCAAGGGAGGGGCGGACTGCGACTGCCCACCAAGGGAGGGGCGGACTGCGACTGCCCACCAAGGGAGGGGCGGACTGCGACTGCCCACCAAGGGAGGGGCGGACTGCGACTGCCCACCAAGGGAGGGGCGGACTGCGACTGCCCACCAAGGGAGGGGCGGACTGCGACTGCCCACCAAGGGAGGGGCGGACTGCGACTGCCCACCAAGGGAGGGGCGGACTGCGACTGCCCACCAAGGGAGGGGCGGACTGCGACTGCCCACCAAGGGAGGGGCGGACTGCGACTGCCCACCAAGGGAGGGGCGGACTGCGACTGCCCACCAAGGGAGGGGCGGACTGCGACTGCCCACCAAGGGAGGGGCGGACTGCGACTGCCCACCAAGGGAGGGGCGGAAATACAAACGGACAATAATTTCGATCATTGGTTGTATTCAGTGCAAACTCCAATTCAAATCTAATGTGAAATAGTGGAGGCTATTTTATGGGCCATCGGAAGGTTGTTCGATATTGAGTGAAAGGTGCGATGGTATCTCTGTTCTGCTATACAAGGGTCAATCCCCTTTCCTCTCTCATCTTTCCCTCTCTCTCTCTCGAGAGTGATCGATCGAACCGGTCTCTACAGTGAGAGAGTTGGAGAGAGGGTAGAAGAGAACAAAATTTGACCAACTACCCATCATTCCTCTATTCTAATCTAGTCATTCAATGAATTCTATTTCTGTCACTCTTCGATTTGGTGGGACTTCTCAATTATTGTCCATCGATAGAAGTAATGATCAAGAAGTGAGATTATATATTATTTATTATTATTATTCTTTTCTTACACAGGGATTGGAAAAATTGAGAGAGATTGCTCGAAATGTAACAGAGCGATCCGATCTACAGAACAATCAGGTTAGAATAATGATTGTGATATATTGATTACTTCCAATTAGATTCTCTTCTTTCGTCATGATGTTCTTAATCCTCAAATACTTGAACCGTTACATTCATTGAATCAATTGGTGAGATATTTCTTGTCGTATTTCATCGTTTTCTTCTTGTCTCTTATCAGACGAATGGATGTATGGTAGATGTGATATTAGTTGATGAACAGACTCCATCTACTCCCCATCAAGTACAAATCACTACCTTCAAGGTAGCACATTAATAATTAATTCATCCTAATTCAATAATTCGAGTCTCCCACATTCTGTGAATATTGTGGAGAATTTCTTCTTGGTCTTTTAAAGCAAGGAGTTCAGTGTACAAAGTGTCGGTAAGCTTTGTCATCTCATTCTTCAAAAGCTGCATTTAAACTATTCAGACTACGGACCGTCAATACTTTAGTGCTTTGATCACAAAGTTAAAAAAAAAGATGTAGATAAGCCGCGAGTTCTGATTTCGCATATGTTTAGTTTGTTAATCGTTGTTCAAATTATCTGCCAACCACTTTTTTCGATATTCAGAATGAAGAGAATGAGGGCAATAAAAATTAACTATAGCTCTCTTAATGGAAAATGTCCCAATAGCGAGAAAATTTTTTCCTTATTCATTGAAGAAGAGATGAAAAGAGAGCTTATTCATGAAGAGAGATTCATAGCTCTTTTATGAACAAATATGTAGGATTAAACTGGGCAGGATTAAACTTTCTATATTCCTATGGGTTCTAAATTTTTATCTGTTATAGCTTAGATATTGACAGCTTCTGTTGGTCAACCATGTCCCCGATATTTTTCATGATCGTGCTGAAGATATTGTTCGATACACGCTTTATAACAATATTTAAATTAGCGAATAATGAGATAATAAGGAAATGATCTGAATGATTATCAATAAATTGAATGCGTATCTTTGAAGGGGTAATTTCCATAAGAAGTGTGCTCTTGCCTCTCGGAACAATTGTACAGCAGTGACTGATTCGATACCTTCCCTTCCCATTACTTCTAATCTACCCCACACTCTATCCATTCATAATTTCAAGACACTAACTGTTTGTCGGTAAGCACAACACTTCATTATCGACATTATCATCTTTCCCCTTCAGAGTGTGCGATAAAATGCTTCTGGGTATCATCAAACAAGGATATCGGTGTAGGGATTGCCAAGTTCGTCCCCTCCCTCCCCTACTTCTATTACATCTTCTCTCTTCAGGTGGCCGTTCATAAGAAATGCAGTCATTTACTCGAGGATAATTGTCAATTGTCAATGAATGCAATAACTCCTTCTCTTGAGAGAATGAGTGTGATAGGAATGGAAGAAGGAAGTGAAATGGAAGGGGATAATATGATCCCATTGTCTCGATTACCTGGTCAAGCTGCTCAATGTAGAACAAGACCAATCATAGAAGGATGGTTAATTCATTTCGAATTGAATCTACCAGAGAGAAGACTTCGACACTATTGGATTCTTGCTAATGATGTCATTACTCTATACAATGAATATCACGGAGATCTCACTGGTAACTATCGAAATACATTATGTCTTTATTTTATATGTAAAGGGTCAAATCGAAATCGAGTATATCGAGTAATTCCATTGGCTGAGATAATAGTTGTGACTGCATACACGGGAGAATCTGTGGATGACACATTTCCTCCCCATGCACTCGAAATAAGAACTATATCCAATGTGAGTGAACAATATTCTCATCTCCACTTTTAATTTATCAATTATCTTCTAGATAGTTTATTGTGTGGGAGAACAGAGAAAAGTAAACGGAGATGGTCCTCCTTCTAAAATCGCCCGTCAATTCAGTAGATCGTCGAATGTTACCATTCATCAATGGATACAGGTTAATCACCCCCCCCTCTTCCCTATAGGGGAAGAGATATATCTCCTTATCTTCTCTTTCTCTATTCACTTTTCTTCGTCAGGCACTTCGATCAGCACTTCAACCTCCTTCCTCTAGAAATGATTCTCCTAATAATGAACCAGCACTTGAATTATCTCAATTATACCAAGTGAGATTTGTTTTGCCGCCCAATTTTCCTGTTTCTCAAGTATTTTCTAAAGTGGAAGAGTAGATGAAAGGCGATGGTTTCCTGATTAAAGAAGGCTTCCCACGAACCGCGCGAGTGACTATGCAAAGTGAGGAATGAGAGAGCGCGCTCTCCTCATTTCGCACGCTCTCTTTCTCGTTGCCTGCGCGCGCAAGGTCACTTGGAATGCAGCCAAATGCTCATATCTCAGTTCAAACGAAAATTGAAAACATGAGAGTTTCGAAAGTGTTATCGGGTAGCCACGACCCACAAGCTCACATAGAGAACTAAGCTAGCCAGATATTCGAGGGACGCCTCCTTTAATAAGTGCATTTCTTCTGAGCCTCTCTTTTTCATAATGCTACCTCTCCCATTCTCGAGTGAGACTCAGATATCCGATTCACTCTGATAGACCATCTTTCTTCAGGGAACTTTGATGATTGAGGATTCTTATAGGAAGTATTTCTCTTAGTATAGATATCTAACTTACAATCCTTGAATTAAATTTAATTGAATCCTGATCATTTGATATAATCTCTACGTGAATACATTGCTCGTTGTTTAATAGTTCAATTGAATAGGTTCTGGCTGAGCAAACCCTTGGATCTGGTCAGTTTGGAACAGTTTATGGAGGAATTCATCGTGAATCCGGCAAAGAAGTTGCAATTAAAGTTATTAGCAAGGATCGATTTTCGAAAAAATCAACTGGAGTTCAGTCACTCAGGTAACCCTCGTGTAAAACACAAATAACACTCACGTTTAAAATATTGCCTAATTTCTACATAAAAAGTTTAGATATTAGCTTTGAATGTTCACGTGGACAGCATAGGAGACACGCTTAATCTAGTTAGAATTCGAATAATTAGCAATATTCATAAATGTAATGGGATAAACAATGTAGTATCTATTTGATGATATAGTGTACAATGTTTTTTTTTACAAATCTCAGCATAATTATTTTGACGAAAAACGCATGGAAAAATATTGTACGAAATTAGTGTGTGAAATATGCAGTCGATTATAGAAGGAAGAAATGATAATTTCAGATCAGAAGTGGGAATCCTACAGGCAATATCCCATCCAGGGATCGTCAGACTTGAGTCTATGTTTGAGACTACTGATAAAATATTTGTTGTGATGGAAAAATTGACTGGAGATATGCTTGAGATGATACTCAGTCAGGTAATCAAAAGTATCCTTATGTTAATTAAAAAAGTAAAAGTAAGAATGTAGATACCTAGCGGAAATGAGAGAGGAAACAGAAATTCCGCTTGAACTAACGGATTAAGTTATATTTCTTATCGATTGCAGGAGGAGGGAAAACTAGATGAGAGATCATGCAAATTTCTCCTTTGGCAGATATTATCTGCTCTTAGATATCTTCATAATAAGGGAATCGCCCATTGCGATTTGAAGGTTGGAAAGGGAATACAATCATAAATACATACAGATTATGGTTGCCAGAGTGAAGAATTGCTCTCTTTATTCCTCGTGTTCTCTTGCGGGTCAGAGTGACGAAAGACCATGTGAAATGAAGAGACTGATTCTTCACCCTGACGGCCCTAATACAGATGCGGACGTTTGCGTTAGAGTCGAGCGGGTTAGAAAGTGATCAACAACTTTATTCTTGTGATACGCAATTTTCGATGGTGTCATAGTGCTATTTAGAAGGAGTAGGTGTATTCCCCTCTTAATGATCTATAATTCCTTCAAGTTTCCTTGCTCATCTCGTATGCAAACGGTCTCATTTGTGTAACAATCGTAATTTAAAGATAATATTTCGTATTTCAGCCTGAGAATGTTCTTCTCTCTCAACAAAATACTCAGTTTCCACAGACAAAATTATGTGATTTTGGATATGCTCGATTCATTGGCGAACAACAGTTTAGGTACGATTAAAAGCACTTTCCCAGTTGGTAATCAATCTCCTCCCTCACTATCGTTTTTTCACTTAAAAATCTTATAGAAACTTAATGTTGGAACATTTTTTTTGTATGATGAGTAGTTAGGTAGCGTGAGTTCCCCCCCCCCCCCCCGCATTGTTTATTGTTGATTGTTGCTTGAAGGAAAACAATCGTGGGGACTCCTGCTTATCTCCCTCCTGAGGTTCTGCAGAAGAAAGGTAAGGATGCAACAAGAATACAACGACAGAATACTTCAATACCAAAGTTTCACAATATGTATATCAGTGCGTTCGCCTAAGAATCGCCAGTTCTGGAGAAAATCCGTACAGCAAAAAATCACACCGCTATTTTTTCACATTTTCAGGTAGCTCTTAGGGTCCCACATCGATTTCTGCCAGTTTCATATTTTTGCGACCTTAATTAGCATAATTATCTTAGGTCAAACTTAAACGGTTTTTAAAGATTTTCAAACACATCTTGCAGCAAAGTTAATCAAATCGGCTAAAAATCGGGTTCTAGGGTAATTTTGATGCGCTGAATACGCCTGTCTACTTTATTTTCATGATTCCGAAAATTTGCATATTGGTCAAAACTTTGAAAGGACTTTTCTCAAATATAAAGAAAAACGCATATCCAATATTTTGATATGTTGTAGTATTTGACGAGAGCTTTGCAACGCGCACGGTCTCGACTCTTAAATAGGGCTTCCCGGGTGCAAAAACCTCGAAAGACGTGAATACATTAATCGAGAGTAATTCTTCATTTTCACTCATTTCTCCCTCATTCCGCGCTACTCACAGCGCCCGTGCGGTCTGGATTGATGGAATGATTCATTTTAGACCGCTAACGCACCGTGGGTGGCGCGGAATGAAGGAGAAATGAGTGAAAATGAAGGGTTACTCTCGATTAAAGTATTCACGTCTTTCGAGGTTTTTGCACCCGGGAAGACCTATTTAAGAGTCGAGACCGGGCGCGTTGCAAAGCTCTCGTCAAATACTACAACATATCAAAATATTGGATATGCGTTTTTCCTTATATTCGAGAAAAGTCCGTTCAAAGTTTTGACCAATATGCAAATTTTCGGAATCATGAAAATAAAGTAGACAGGCGTATTCAGCGCATCAAAATTACCCTAGAACCCGATTTTTAGCCGATTTGATTATCTTTGCTGCAAGATGTGTTTGAAAATCTTTAAAAACCGTCTAAGTTTGACCTAAGATAATTATGCTAATTAAGGTCGCAAAAATATGAAACTGGCAGAAATCGATGTGGGACCCTAAGGGCTACCTGAAAATGTGAAAAAATAGCGGTGTGATTTTTTGCTGTACGGATGGGTGGCGACTCTCAGGCGAACGCACTGATATGAGGCCGGTTATGTAAGAATCGAGCAATGGACTGTGGGGGCTGGCACAGCAAAAGTTTAGGAAAATGGGAAAACTTGGGAATTGAGGTTTTCGAGGGTGGTGATCATCGCTATCCACTTCATTTTGCTCTAACTCGACCGTTCGTCTAGAAAAATTGCTTTCTCGAATTCTAGGGCGCAGTCGAATTTTATAATGGCAGATGCGTCTCGGATCATTATTTATCATATATGCATACTATGAGGTTTAAAATTGAGGAATTTTTTCTATTTAATTTTTATCATTTTTACTTTCCCTCTCATTGCCTTCGAAACCGCGCGACTGCGCGCTTCGAGTGTGGAATGAAATGATTTTCAACCTTTTTCTCCTGTTTTTTTTCGTGGTTTGATTTCTGTGGAAGGGAAATCAAACCACGATTCCTCAATTTTAAACCCCATAGTATGCGTAGAGACCGCAACGTGGTTGACCGAACCTATCGTATGGACATGTTTTCGTGTCTAAAGTATCCCTCATGGTCTGAATAAGGACATACTTTTTGCCGTTTGTCGATATCTCATCTCTGAGCAGAGTTATCAGCCAAAAAACATGCGAAATGGGCACAACAGAGAAATGCCCGAAACCAGGACGAAGCAAAAGTGGGCGGAGCTTATTTGGGAGCTCTTTCCCAAAATTCGACGGCGATAGCTCCGCTGAGTCATGAGAGACAATTCTTGAGAGAAATTGCCCCTTACCCAGACTGCGCGCGTTCTATTCACGACGGGTTAGAGAACAGCGATGGGAAGGAGGTGGGAGGGGGCGGAGTTAGCGCGGTTTTGCATAAGGGACGCGAGAGGGAGAAGGGAAGAGACGAAATTTGACAGCGCGGTCGCGATAAACACCGTAGGTCGGAACAGCGTAACGCGCGTACTTACGATCTTTAAAAGGGCGAGACAATTCAGGGAAACTTCTAACCTCCGTTTTTTCTTCTTAGATCGTCTCCTAATAATCAAGAGAATCGATGGCCAGAGGCGCAAAAAGTGCACGATTACTAGAAACCGTCTCTCACGTGTCATTCTTTATCGATTTTCACTTCCTCAAAAATTTTCGATCATTATGCGCCTCTGATCATTTGTAGAGGATCCTGAAAGCTATCCAACGCGCTCTTCATTGTTCAAATCGGTTAAATCCTCGATTTGTCTCGCCTCGGCGCAGGTTTTGGTCTCTTCCCTGTCCCCCCAAAGTGGGCGGAGCCTGCCGTCTCTAAGTATGCGTATAAATAATGATCCTCTCGAGGCGCACCTGCCTATATAAAATTCGGCTTCCACTGCGCCCTAGAATTCGAGAAAGCAATTTTTCTAGACGAACAAAAAAGTGTTTCATGGGACGAAAATATCATGGATCGACTCGCAATGGAAAATTTAATACTCTGTTTAATTTTCAGAGCATTTTGTTGACGGGGAACTGAGATACCGAAAAATGGTGCGCTTTTTCATGGTTGCAGCATGGATGCACCGGTCGAGTTAGAGAAAAATGAAGTGGATAGCGATGATCACCACCCTCGAAAACCTCTGTGCCTAAATTTTCCCATATTTTTATTTTTTTGCTGGGCCGTCTCATTGCTGATTCTAAGGCAACCGTCCTCATATAGATGAGGCCGTTTGCGTAAGAGTCGGACAATGCTCGGTGCAGTGATTTCTCGAAAACTTGGGAACAGAGGTTCTATAGGGTGGTGATCATCGTGGTAAACTTAATTTTGCTCAAACTCATTCCATGCAGCCGTGCTGCGACCATGCTGCATGGCACCATTTTTCTCTCGGATAGCCTTCGACAAAATGTAATAAAATTTGCAGGCCAACCGTAATCGACCACGCTGATTCCAACCATGATATTCATGAATTCTGAGTTGCATGCGTTTTCTTTAAAAAAAATTCTTTTTCGAATGCCAGAGATTAATGACCGCCGAATTTATAATAGAAAGATGTGCCTTGTCGAGAGGAACATTTTTCATATGCAGGTTATGGGGTTATGAGAATCCGAGAGAAAAATGGTGCCATGTCGCAGCACGGCTGCATGGAATGAGTTTGAGCAAAATTAAGTTTACCACGATGATCACCACCCTATAGAACCTCTATTCCCAAGTTTTCGAAAAATCACTGTGCCAACAATCGAAGGGTTCTGTTCGATTCTTACGCAAACGGCCTCAGATACACTAAAAAGATGTGGCAGTAGGTAGTAGATAAATCAATGGGCATTTCATCAAGTTTCGCCTCAAACCGATTCATTATTTTCCATTTATCTATAACTCATGAAGCGGAAATTGACCTGCTGTTTCTGATTTATTATTATATTTTGAAATATAATGATCTAAATCAATTAGACAATTAGTGTAAACTGATTGTATGGCGTGATATGACAGGAGTGGGAATTGTGCACCCTTTCTATCGTATACCTAATATAGGATACAACAAGTCTCTGGATATGTGGAGTGTTGGAGTCATTATTTACGTAACTTTATCTGGCACTTTTCCATTCAATGATGAGGAAGAGGTGAGGAGGAGAGAATGGAGAGGAATCGTGGAAACGGATAATGAGATATATTCTATTTCTTATAGGTGTCCAATCAAATAGAGAATGCTGCTTTTATGTTCCCACGAGATATTTGGAGTAGAATTTCATTGGATGCAGTAGATTTAATAAAAAGATTATTGAGAGTGGAGGTATGGATAAGAGATAACAATGTATTATTCAAACTATTATATTAGATCGATGAGAGATTAACAATCGAGGAAACAATCGCTCATTCTTGGCTTAATTCTTCACAATTAATTAGTGATCTTCAAGATCTTGAGATTCGTTTGGGGATTCAGTATTTAACTGTGTAAATAAAGTTTAATTTTTCTCTTTCCTTTCATTCGGGTGCAGTTTTACTCCGGTAGATACATTTGTTATCACACTCCATTGAATGCCAATCTCCATTATTATCTTTGTCTGTACAATTTAAGAAATTCCTTATTGTTCATATACATACATTTATTAAAAATAAAATGCTATTATAGTCTCTGAAGATAAATAAAAGAGTGAATATTCGAAATATTAATGGTGGTCCCGAATTGAGAGTGAATTCACATATAGATACCTATATCCCGTTGATTATCCAATTAATGGACGATTAAATTACACATTTCCATTCTTGTAAAGTTCGATAAGTCTCTTAAGACGCTCTTTCTGGTCTACAGCTGAAAAAGAGAGAAAGAGAGATAGATTCGGAGAGGGAAGGTATTTACTTTCGAATACATGAGGAGCAGAGAATAATATGCCAACAGTTCCTCCAAATGTAATACCGAAGAATACGTATAGTAGTAACCGATCGATAATCATTGCAACGTACTTCCAATCATCTCGATACTAAATGTTACACTTTCATTAACAAAAATATTAATTGTGATAAACTATTAGTTTACCATGCATTACATATTTTCTCATGAAATCTCTCTCACTAACCATTTTATATTCTTCATCTTTCTTCAAATGTTGAGTTATATACTCGATAGCATCAATTGCCTCCACTGCTTCATGAGATAGTGGATAATAGAACCGATTCGTGTCTTTACACATATTAATTCTATTGATCGCATTTCTGAAGATGGATAAAATGAGTGAAAAAAGAGTATATTGATATACTTTTCATTTGAAGAAGGGCATTGTGGATGATGAGGAGTTGGATTAGATGAAAATGCTCCGATTCCAGGGAGGGCCGTCCAACCATTCTCATCAAAATTATAGTTAATACTTGTATTATATGATATTAATAATTTAAAATATGTGGAAATATGAGATAAGAGATTATTCTAAGCGAGGTAACCAGGATTTCAATATTGAAAATCCAGTAACTAATCATTTTGTAATGAGAGACATTTGTTCTCGATCTCTACAAGCCATCAATCATATAAGCATACCTTATTTTTAGTTCTCCTTTCGTTTCTCTTGCCAATAGGACGACGCATACACAGAAAAGTAGGCATGATCTTAAGATGAAATCATTACTCTATTTGATGAAAATAGATTAATTTTAATTGGATAATGAATAGGAGAATTGATATGTACTTACCGTGAGGAAAAGTATTCGTACCCAATGAGGCATTCGATGAGTTGTTGGAGAACGAAAATATACGTTGATTATGATAACAGTTACAAGAATTGTGATAACATTGAGAACAAATGTGAGAAGAAGATATCTAGAATATATATAAAAATATCTAGATTAATCGAGTTTTTTTAAACAAACTTTGCCATTAGAGGAATAGTCGATGAAGTTGGGGGAAGAATTTTAGAAACAAGTAAAAGAAACACAACAATAGAAAGAAGAACAGAAATGATAAGAGTTATCTTCTCAGCTATAATAAATTAGTAAACTGAGAAAGAGTGTAAAAAAATAACTGGAATCAGTGGGAAGAAAGAAAACGGCCATCGATAGAAGAGCCATGAGAACTGTTGGAATTATTAGAACTACTGTGTAGAAAAGAGTCTTTCGTCTGAATGAATAATGTAGAGAAGAATGAACTCCATTTGTTACCTGATTCTAACTTGAAATTCAATTCTTGATCTTTTATTGACAAGTGATGCAGGGGCATCCATTACATCCCAAATGGAAGATGGAGCATACTCTGATAAATCCACCCATTCTGCTTGTTCGAATTCAAGAGTTATCTCACTCTCGTTGTACTGTAATGCATATTGTAGAGAAAGAGAGAGAGAGGGGGGATAAGTTCCTCGTTTGTCTCGTGATAAGAAAGAGTTGGTTCATTCCTGCCAATTGAGTTGGCCGAGACTGCACTACAAGAGGGACTAAGGAAATGGAAGAGAACAACTGAAATAGAGACCGATAAAACGACCCATGCCCCCAAGGGAAAATGAACGACCACTTTAGAACTATTGAATATTCGAAACATCGTCTAGATCTATCGACTAGTGATGGAAGTATGGAATAGTAGTGAGTGAGGATAGATCAGTCGAGGAAGGGAAGAGTGAATTGGCCCAATCGATGTCCTCTCCTCCTCCCTCTTCTTCTTCTTCTTCTTCTTCTTGGGATCCGAAGATGCGAAGTGCGGCTAATTTCTGTCGACTAAGGAAAGACAAGGAAGAATCGAAGGAATTGTTGATGAGAAGAAAGAGAAAGAGAAGAGAACTACTGAGATTCGAAAGACGAATGAAGAAGGTGACAAAATTCTTTGAAATCATGGACGAAAGGGTGTGATCCAACTAGGAAAGAAGAAGTGTTCATGGAAGTAGTATGGAAGAGTGTGAAGAAGAGAAGGGGTTCGTGTCTCTCTCTCGAGAATTGTCTGTCAGTCTTCTGACCCTTCCCCCTTCCCTCTTTTCTTCTTTCATCTTTGGAGGGCGGAAATTGAGATGGTCCTCTTCTCTTCCCACACAGATTCCATTCCACCCACCATGATGTCCCATCCACTCCATCGAAGAGGAAGAGGAGAGGAGGAGGAGAGGGAGGGGAGGGGAGAAGTGAGAAAGACAGGAGATGAAATTGACCTAATAAAGAGAATTCATGCGACACTTCTGCAGGATGGAGATACGTGAGTAATGGTCGAATAAAAGAGGGATTGGGTCTGACGGAGAAGGGGGAGAAGGGAGAAGGTGCGACCGCACTTTAGGAAGATTGAAGGAGAAATGCAGTAGAGTGGAAGAAGAAGGATGGAGAGAATTGTGCAGTCGTCTTGCACTGATAGAACATTCTGAGAAGGGACGAGGATAGATTAGTTTGCAACTTCCAAAGAATATATTATCAATGCACTTTCAAGGCACGTGTAGGGTAACATTTCAAAGACTTTTCTTTTGCCTCATCAAAATGATAAAGAAAAAGATGGTATTCAGTCCCGTGAGAGATGGAGTGTACCTGAAGAGAACGAAGTTAGTGACATCCTCTCTCCTTCACAGAGAAAACAGTCACCACAGATTGGGAACCAATTTCCGACTAGAGGAGAGGAATAGTCTCTCACTGCTATTGGAAGTGTAACAGTTTGTGCGGTAACTGAATTCATTCAAGAATATTTTCCTTGTTTGTCTCTATTTTTTATTCTCGCGGGAACATACAAGTTCTTCACCTATTGACATAACTGCGCGACGTTTTGAAGAGAGGCGAGAGCGGTACAAAATAAGGTTGCCAGTGGAGAGTCAAGTGCAGAGAAGAGTGCTCGATTAGCATCAATCGACTCACGAAAGAGGAAGGAAGGCACGCCCCTCTTCGAATCAGTGTTCAAATCGAAAGAAGAAGATGAAGGTCCACTACAAGTTCACCTATTTCTACATCAGAGGAAGAGGAGAACCCATCAGGTCAGCGGTTGATATTCGAAGTCAATGTTCTATATGACCATAACTTCAATAATATCTTTCGTTTCAGAATGCTCTTCAACCTGGCTGGGGTTCAATTCGAAGATAAGAGAATTCAATTGGAGGAATGGCCCAAGCTCAAGAGCCGTTAGTAATTTCTACATTTTCCTTGCATACCAATCCCTTTCAGACACTCCCTTCGGATCTCTCCCTGTGCTCGAATTCGATAATCAGAAGCTAGGCCAGAGTCAGGCAATCATGAGATATCTCGCGACACGGTTCGGTAAGTACCGTAGTCCATCGATGATTACAGTATCCCTATCGTCACCCCTCAGGTCTCTCTGGTCGTACTCCCGTGGAGGAGGCTCAAGTGGATGCATTCGCTGATTGTATCGTTGATTTTACCAATGCCATCAATGAATTTCATCTGGTTGCGTGTGGACTTCTCCCTGGTGTCGAGGTCACTCCTATTCATTTTTCCACTCCTAACGTAAACAAGTCCATTCACTCACACCTAGATAGACATAACTTAGAAAAGCAAGTTCTTCTCCTATTCATAAAGAATCAATCATCTTATTTCTCGCCCTACCTGTTCAACAAGAGAACACAAGGAAAAGGCATAAAAAAAGAAAAGTGTAGGGTGAACTCTACGAACGTGAATTCTGCCCTGCTAAGGAAAAACTCTTTTTAATAATGGAGAAACAGCTAAAGAAGGTGAGTGATTACCGATAGTAAGCAGGGACTGAGGGAGAGAGTTGTCGAATTGCAGAATGGAAGTGGATGGTTGGTAGGGAATTCAATCACTTCTGTAGACATTCAACTAGCTTGTTGCCTCCAATCAATGATCGATGAAAGTGGAAAAGAGAAGGAGGAAATATTGAAAGGATTCCAAGAGATTGGAGATCATCAACGAAAGGTGAGATTTACGAGTATTGACCTATGACGTCATCAGGTACTTTTCACTACCGCCTGAAGCGCGGAGAAGCAAGGAAGCTTAGCGAACCCCCTTCCCCGCACGCACTCATCACGCACTACCTACCATGCAAGAAAGAGCATAGATTGTATTTTGAAGAATGCCAACACTATGTCGATCGAGTCAGATAGTGTCTTATAAAATCAAATATAAAACAAAATATATCAAGCTAAATATATCAATCTCAAATAAAAAAGTATTCTCAAAATTGGTGAACGAAAGAAATAAAGAACAACTAGGTCAGAAAAATATATTATATATAAATGTAACCTGCTCAAATTTGGTATTTCTCGGAAGGAAGTATGCAACATTGGGAGAAATAGAATGCGATGCTTCGAAGATCTTTATTCCATCAGGTATCATCTTTCTTATATCGAACACCTGTCACATTCAATTTGATCCTCTCCACTCTAAGATAAATGATTTCTCTTTCTCACCTCACTAGTTAAGTAATCAGGACCACCCCAAGGAGGGGAAAGGAATACAGCATCAACCTTACGAGGAGATACATTTCCATCTTTCCATCCACTTGCAATTGAGAAGAAGTCTCCCAAAATAAAATCGATTTTATCCTGCAATATAAATGATTATAAATGATAGTATACCTCGAGATACCTCAACTCCATAGACTCGCGCATTCTCTCTTGCACATTTCAATCTAATCGGGTCCATATCAACTGCGATAACTAAATGTATTATCATTACCACATTGTCCTTATCGGCCTTTTCATTAACCTCTGGCTCCCTTAAGTGCAAATTGAATGGAATTGCCTCCAATACCAGCGAAAGCATCTAGGATAACAGTTCCTTCTCTTTTAACCATTCGATCAGCAATATGCTCGGCGATTCTTTCCGGTGTAACAGAATACCAACCCTCTACAATATAATTGATGAGAGAGGAAAATGTGAAAGATTACCTCTATCAAGTAGACATCCATCATCAAATCGAGAGAAAAGTCTTTTACGTTGAAACCAGTACTTCTTAATTGACTTGTCCTGTGGATAAACCTAAGGAAACCATAATTCATAAATTTCAGAAAAAGTGAACATTACATTTCTCCCTTCTGTTCCAATTAGCACTTTATCCCTGACTGGATCAAAATTGAAGCGAATCAAAGAGAGATCTGTCATCTGCAAATATAAAGATGAGAGAAGGAAAAGAAGAGAACCAACTTGTTCTGATGACGTTTGAAGATCCGATTGAGAATGACTTCCTTCACTTGAATCAATGCGAGCTGCATCTTTCTGTGAGAGATGGGGATCGAACAATTCATATGCAACATCGTAGAACACATCTTCCTCGACTCAAAATATTTATAATGATACTCGAATTTGAATAGAATGAAATATCCCTTATTTCAGAACAAAAATCATACGAGCTTGATCAGAAATCTTGTCATTCTTTTCTTCATCGTCATCTATTCTGATTCTCTTCTCCAGATCAGAAACAAATCCCAATCCTGTGATCTGAAGCCGAATAATTAGTCTAATGGATGGAATTATATCACAAACTGCGTCGATAAATGCGGCACATCTCTTCTTCGCAGCTTTAGTCTTGCACAGTTCGAACAATGTTCTCACTCTCTTTTTAACTTGGTTCACATGTTTTCCCCAGTGTTCGTCTGACAGGGAATATTCCTCACTAAACGAGCACAAGGGATACTATTGTTTTGAAAGATGAACTAACTCCTCAAGAGTCGACAACGACTCTATCACCTCTTCACGATTCAAGAAAGGATCAATTTCCATGGAGGACAATTTGTTCAGAAGTGTCATCCTGTATAAATACCGTAGTCTGGTAGAGAATAAATAGGAACCTTGCATCTTCAGGAGATTCCTTTCCTAGTATATTTAGCCACGTTCGATTTATGTAGTATTCGCCATATTTCTAAAATTGGAGAATGATTATCAGAGATAAATGGAAAGAGGAAAATCTTACATCCCAATATTCATCAAATCGCACAAAGTCGATTGAATATTCATCATTCTTCACTGATTTATGCTTGGTTCTCTCTCTTTTACCGAAACTAGTTGGAACCAGAGCACACTTTGGAATCGATGTCTTCCCTTTGCCGTCTCAAAGGTAAATTTAAAAAAAGGATAGCTACATAAGACTAAACACCTCGAATTTTAAGTTCTTCCATGGGCGATGTCAGCTCCTCTTCCAGAGAGCGACCACTCGCTTTTTGAAGATCCCAATCACTGAATTTAAAAATATGCATGCTGATTTCAAAAGAGCAGTAGCAGAGCCGAAGTGACAATTAAATAATCCCATCTTACAAGAATCAACACGAGGCAAAAATATGGAACGTACGTGACAAATGCCCTTGATATGGAGAGTTCTACAAACTCAGAGTAGTCAGATGAATACCAGAAGGAAGCCGAACCGAGAAGTTTCCAAGGAAATCTATATTGATCGTCACAGTTTCTCTCGTTATAGGTACGTTCCATGAACTGAAAAGATGCTTTAATATAGAAAAGATAGAAATGGCATATACCGAATATATTTCGTGAATAGAGTCACGAAAATATTTAGTGTTTGAAAAGTCCAAATTATTCGAAAATTATGAAATTTCACTAGAGAACTCACTGAAAATTTAGAGAACGGGCTTCCAAAGTTTGATGCGAAATCTTACAGTACCCGAATTAAAGTTCGCATTGTCAACTACTGTCAACTGTGTGACACAGTCTGTGTCGAAGTGGTTTTCGCCACTTTCATAATTTCTTAACCCCCGAGGTTTGTGTGGATCTATGTTATACTTTATAGTCTTTCACGAAAATTACAGGTCTTTAAATACACGGGAAATTTCGAAAATCCAGATCTGAAAAAAATTTATTTCACGAATCGCCAAACAAAACCCTCTCTGTAAGCAGTGAATTTACACGGTCAATTTCATTCTTTTCGAATGATTCTATGGAAAGTCAAAGAATTTTTGAAAAAAATCGTTGTTGATTATTTACTGTAGTCATTCGAATTCGCAAGACTCGTAGATGTGAGACACGCGAAAGTGAGAGAATTCAGCGATGGAACTGATGCATTGAAATGTTCCCTTTAAATAGTGATCACCGGATGAAAAGGTTTAGAAATTTGAAAAAAAAAAATTAAATTTTAAAACCACATTCGGACTCGTCTTGCCATCTTGACTTCAATTATGGTTATTTTGGTATGATCAGTTGAATAGAGGGAGATATCAAATTTATTCCAATCGAATTGCCATTTCTCTCTTTTTCCTACCGATGCAATCGAAGAGAGAGAGAGAGAGAGAGAGAGAGAGAGAGAGAGAGAGAGAGAGAGAGAGAGAGAGAGAGAGAGAGAGAGAGAGAGAGAGAGAGAGAGAGAGAGAGAGAGAGAGAGAGAGAGAGAGAGAGAGAGAGAGAGAGAGAGAGAGAGAGAGAGAGAGAGAGAGAGAGAGAGAGAGAGAGAGAGAGAGAGAGAGAGAGAGAGAGAGAGAGAGAGAGAGAGAGAGAGAGAGAGAGAGAGAGAGAGAGAGAGAGAGAGAGAGAGAGAGAGAGAGAGAGAGAGAGAGAGAGAGAGAGAGAGAGAGAGAGAGAGAGAGAGAGAGAGAGAGAGAGAGAGAGAGAGAGAGAGAGAGAGAGAGAGAGAGAGAGAGAGAGAGAGAGAGAGAGAGAGAGAGAGAGAGAGAGAGAGAGAGAGAGAGAGAGAGAGAGAGAGAGAGAGAGAGAGAGAGAGAGAGAGAGAGAGAGAGAGAGAGAGAGAGAGAGAGAGAGAGAGAGAGAGAGAGAGAGAGAGAGAGAGAGAGAGAGAGAGAGAGAGAGAGAGAGAGAGAGAGAGAGAGAGAGAGAGAGAGAGAGAGAGAGAGAGAGAGAGAGAGAGAGAGAGAGAGAGAGAGAGAGAGAGAGAGAGAGAGAGAGAGAGAGAGAGAGAGAGAGAGAGAGAGAGAGAGAGAGAGAGAGAGAGAGAGAGAGAGAGAGAGAGAGAGAGAGAGAGAGAGAGAGAGAGAGAGAGAGAGAGAGAGAGAGAGAGAGAGAGAGAGAGAGAGAGAGAGAGAGAGAGAGAGAGAGAGAGAGAGAGAGAGAGAGAGAGAGAGAGAGAGAGAGAGAGAGAGAGAGAGAGAGAGAGAGAGAGAGAGAGAGAGAGAGAGAGAGAGAGAGAGAGAGAGAGAGAGAGAGAGAGAGAGAGAGAGAGAGAGAGAGAGAGAGAGAGAGAGAGAGAGAGAGAGAGAGAGAGAGAGAGAGAGAGAGAGAGAGAGAGAGAGAGAGAGAGAGAGAGAGAGAGAGAGAGAGAGAGAGAGAGAGAGAGAGAGAGAGAGAGAGAGAGAGAGAGAGAGAGAGAGAGAGAGAGAGAGAGAGAGAGAGAGAGAGAGAGAGAGAGAGAGAGAGAGAGAGAGAGAGAGAGAGAGAGAGAGAGAGAGAGAGAGAGAGAGAGAGAGAGAGAGAGAGAGAGAGAGAGAGAGAGAGAGAGAGAGAGAGAGAGAGAGAGAGAGAGAGAGAGAGAGAGAGAGAGAGAGAGAGAGAGAGAGAGAGAGAGAGAGAGAGAGAGAGAGAGAGAGAGAGAGAGAGAGAGAGAGAGAGAGAGAGAGAGAGAGAGAGAGAGAGAGAGAGAGAGAGAGAGAGAGAGAGAGAGAGAGAGAGAGAGAGAGAGAGAGAGAGAGAGAGAGAGAGAGAGAGAGAGAGAGAGAGAGAGAGAGAGAGAGAGAGAGAGAGAGAGAGAGAGAGAGAGAGAGAGAGAGAGAGAGAGAGAGAGAGAGAGAGAGAGAGAGAGAGAGAGAGAGAGAGAGAGAGAGAGAGAGAGAGAGAGAGAGAGAGAGAGAGAGAGAGAGAGAGAGAGAGAGAGAGAGAGAGAGAGAGAGAGAGAGAGAGAGAGAGAGAGAGAGAGAGAGAGAGAGAGAGAGAGAGAGAGAGAGAGAGAGAGAGAGAGAGAGAGAGAGAGAGAGAGAGAGAGAGAGAGAGAGAGAGAGAGAGAGAGAGAGAGAGAGAGAGAGAGAGAGAGAGAGAGAGAGAGAGAGAGAGAGAGAGAGAGAGAGAGAGAGAGAGAGAGAGAGAGAGAGAGAGAGAGAGAGAGAGAGAGAGAGAGAGAGAGAGAGAGAGAGAGAGAGAGAGAGAGAGAGAGAGAGAGAGAGAGAGAGAGAGAGAGAGAGAGAGAGAGAGAGAGAGAGAGAGAGAGAGAGAGAGAGAGAGAGAGAGAGAGAGAGAGAGAGAGAGAGAGAGAGAGAGAGAGAGAGAGAGAGAGAGAGAGAGAGAGAGAGAGAGAGAGAGAGAGAGAGAGAGAGAGAGAGAGAGAGAGAGAGAGAGAGAGAGAGAGAGAGAGAGAGAGAGAGAGAGAGAGAGAGAGAGAGAGAGAGAGAGAGAGAGAGAGAGAGAGAGAGAGAGAGAGAGAGAGAGAGAGAGAGAGAGAGAGAGAGAGAGAGAGAGAGAGAGAGAGAGAGAGAGAGAGAGAGAGAGAGAGAGAGAGAGAGAGAGAGAGAGAGAGAGAGAGAGAGAGAGAGAGAGAGAGAGAGAGAGAGAGAGAGAGAGAGAGAGAGAGAGAGAGAGAGAGAGAGAGAGAGAGAGAGAGAGAGAGAGAGAGAGAGAGAGAGAGAGAGAGAGAGAGAGAGAGAGAGAGAGAGAGAGAGAGAGAGAGAGAGAGAGAGAGAGAGAGAGAGAGAGAGAGAGAGAGAGAGAGAGAGAGAGAGAGAGAGAGAGAGAGAGAGAGAGAGAGAGAGAGAGAGAGAGAGAGAGAGAGAGAGAGAGAGAGAGAGAGAGAGAGAGAGAGAGAGAGAGAGAGAGAGAGAGAGAGAGAGAGAGAGAGAGAGAGAGAGAGAGAGAGAGAGAGAGAGAGAGAGAGAGAGAGAGAGAGAGAGAGAGAGAGAGAGAGAGAGAGAGAGAGAGAGAGAGAGAGAGAGAGAGAGAGAGAGAGAGAGAGAGAGAGAGAGAGAGAGAGAGAGAGAGAGAGAGAGAGAGAGAGAGAGAGAGAGAGAGAGAGAGAGAGAGAGAGAGAGAGAGAGAGAGAGAGAGAGAGAGAGAGAGAGAGAGAGAGAGAGAGAGAGAGAGAGAGAGAGAGAGAGAGAGAGAGAGAGAGAGAGAGAGAGAGAGAGAGAGAGAGAGAGAGAGAGAGAGAGAGAGAGAGAGAGAGAGAGAGAGAGAGAGAGAGAGAGAGAGAGAGAGAGAGAGAGAGAGAGAGAGAGAGAGAGAGAGAGAGAGAGAGAGAGAGAGAGAGAGAGAGAGAGAGAGAGAGAGAGAGAGAGAGAGAGAGAGAGAGAGAGAGAGAGAGAGAGAGAGAGAGAGAGAGAGAGAGAGAGAGAGAGAGAGAGAGAGAGAGAGAGAGAGAGAGAGAGAGAGAGAGAGAGAGAGAGAGAGAGAGAGAGAGAGAGTGAAGGGGGATTAGAGATGATATGAAAGAGGAAAGAGAAGGAAGGAGAAAGAGCAGATGCCTTTTGTGAATAATGGAGTACGAATCGGGGGAAGTTGTATCCCCTTTCCGTCTTTTGAGGAATATCACCATGTTTCATTCATTGAAAGAAATAACATTCTATCACATGGTACAGATGGTCAATTGAATAACTGGAATGATGGATAAATGGAAGGTTGACTACTCATGTGGGCATCTCTCTATTCATAGAGAGGTAATTATTGGAAGAGATAGATGCTTCATTCTCACCTATTTATGGAAGGACGGATTCCCTTGTCCCTCCCTCCCCTTTCTTCTTTTCCTTCCTTACGCCTTCATTGTAATTCTGTAGGAGTCAAACATAATGATTAAACATAAAAGGGGTGGAAGTTGAAGGGAAATTAGTGAAAACGGAAACATTTAAAAAAGAGACAGATGTTAAAAGGAAGAATAATTAAATCAATTCTAGGAAGATTTTGTAATATACGAGTGGAAGTTATCGATATAGACGAAAAGATTCACTTTCTCAATTCACCGAGACCATTTTATGCTGTTGTTCCTACTGAACCTCCAATAGGACTTCATATATATAAATTAGAAGCGAGATATGAAGATCCTTCTATTCCATCTTCTTCTATTCAATATCATCTAATCAATCAAGAACGTAAGTTTTTTAATAGGAAGAAAGATAAATTCTCTTGATATTCAGCTGATGGATATTTTTCTGTTGATTCTTTAAGTGGAATAGTTCGAACCAAGAAGAAGCAGTATAAAAGAGGAGAAAAATTCAGACTATTTGTAGAAGCTATTGTGGAGAGAAATGATAGAAATAATACGATCAAACAAATAGCAGTAAGTGAATGACAATAAGACAAACAAATGTGATAATGGAGAATAAAAAAGGAATTTGAGCAGAAGGGAAATGTGGCCGTTGTGGAAATTTCATCGAATGATCGATCTCCTCAATTCTTAAAAGGATTATATGAAGTAGAAGTTAATGAAGATACTCCAGTCCACACGAGGTCCACTAATTGAATAACCAAAAAAAAATTAATTATACTACCGGGACTATCTTTAAAACTTTCAGCATCGTTCACATTAAAGCAGTTTCTTTTCGGTCGGTTGATGGGAAGATTAAAGAATCTATTCAATATTCTATTAAGGTATATATTCTTTTATTGACGAACATATGAGGCCGGTTATGTAAGAATCGAGCAATGGACTGTGGGGGCTGGCACAGCAAAATTTTAGGAAAATGGAAAAACTTGGGAATTGAGGTTTTCGAGGGTGGTGATCATCGCTATCCACTTCATTTTGCTCTAACTCGACCGTTCGTCTAGAAAAATTGCTTTCTCGAATTCTAGGGCGCAGTGGAATTTTATAATGGCAGATGCGTCTCGGATCATTATTTATCATATATGCATACTATGAGGTTTAAAATTGAGGAATTTTTTCTATTTAATTTTTATCATTTTTACTTTCCCTCTCATTGCCTTCGAAACCGCGCGACTGCGCGCTTCGAGTGTGGAATGAAATGATTTTCAACCTTTTTCTCCTGTTTTTTTTCGTGGTTTGATTTCTGTGGAAGGGAAATCAAACCACGATTCCTCAATTTTAAACCCCATAGTATGCGTAGAGACCGCAACGTGGTTGACCGAACCTATCGTATGGACATGTTTTCGTGTCTAAAGTATCCCTCATGGTCTGAATAAGGACATACTTTTTGCCGTTTGTCGATATCTCATCTCTGAGCAGAGTTATCAGCCAAAAAACATGCGAAATGGGCACAACAGAGAAATGCCCGAAACCAGGACGAAGCAAAAGTGGGCGGAGCTTATTTGGGAGCTCTTTCCCAAAATTCGACGGCGATAGCTCCGCTGAGTCATGAGAGACAATTCTTGAGAGAAATTGCCCCTTACCCAGACTGCGCGCGTTCTATTCACGACGGGTTAGAGAACAGCGATGGGAAGGAGGTGGGAGGGGGCGGAGTTAGCGCGGTTTTGCATAAGGGACGCGAGAGGGAGAAGGGAAGAGACGAAATTTGACAGCGCGGTCGCGATAAACACCGTAGGTCGGAACAGCGTAACGCGCGTACTTACGATCTTTAAAAGGGCGAGACAATTCAGGGAAACTTCTAACCTCCGTTTTTTCTTCTTAGATCGTCTCCTAATAATCAAGAGAATCGATGGCCAGAGGCGCAAAAAGTGCACGATTACTAGAAACCGTCTCTCACGTGTCATTCTTTATCGATTTTCACTTCCTCAAAAATTTTCGATCATTATGCGCCTCTGATCATTTGTAGAGGATCCTGAAAGCTATCCAACGCGCTCTTCATTGTTCAAATCGGTTAAATCCTCGATTTGTCTCGCCTCGGCGCAGGTTTTGGTCTCTTCCCTGTCCCCCCAAAGTGGGCGGAGCCTGCCGTCTCTAAGTATGCGTATAAATAATGATCCTCTCGAGGCGCACCTGCCTATATAAAATTCGGCTTCCACTGCGCCCTAGAATTCGAGAAAGCAATTTTTCTAGACGAACAAAAAAGTGTTTCATGGGACGAAAATATCATGGATCGACTCGCAATGGAAAATTTAATACTCTGTTTAATTTTCAGAGCATTTTGTTGACGGGGAACTGAGATACCGAAAAATGGTGCGCTTTTTCATGGTTGCAGCATGGATGCACCGGTCGAGTTAGAGAAAAATGAAGTGGATAGCGATGATCACCACCCTCGAAAACCTCTGTGCCTAAATTTTCCCATATTTTTATTTTTTTGCTGGGCCGTCTCATTGCTGATTCTAAGGCAACCGTCCTCATATAAAGCATATATAGACGAACGAACATATAAAGTCTGGTCCGATTGGTACTGGTATAAAAACCGGGAGTAAAGGGACGGTGTCGCCGGCTGGCAACTGAGTGAAATATATAAGACACTATCTGAGAGAATCGACATATTTGTGAAGGGACTTGGCATTCTTCAAAACACAACCTATGCTCTTACTTGCATAGTAGGTAGTGCGTGATGAGTGTATGCGGGGAAGGGGGTTCGCTAAGCTTCCTTGCTTCTCCGCGCTTCAGGCGGTAGTGAAAAGTACCTGATGACGTCATAGGTCAATACTCGTAAATCGAATCCAATCGATTCGGGAGTGGTCTAGTTGAATTCCTCGTCGAATTCTAAGACGTTTTTACTCGCCTGAAGCGCGGAGAAGCAAGGAAGCTTAGCGAACCCCCTTCCCCGCACGCACTCATCACGCACTACCTACCATGCAAGAAAGAGCATAGATTGTATTTTGAAGAATGCCAACACTATGTCGATCGAGTCAGATAGTGTCTTTTATACCGTTATATGCTATGTGATACGTGCACACTAGAGTCTCGAAAACAAATGAATTTAGATTTTCGAATAGTCGAAATTGAATTATTTTCGACTAATCGAAATGAATCGACTAGTCGAAATAACATGTTTTTTCGGCCACTCGAAATCAATTCGACTAGTTGAAAATAACTCATTCTAACTAATCCATTGGTCGGAAACCGGTGCAATTCTCAATATTGGAGAAAAATGGAATGAAACACAAATTGAAATTGACCACTCAAAGGGTCGGCAATAGCGAAGAATGAGTAAGTTGAATAATTGATTCCCCCATTTCGACTAGTCGAAATTCGAATTGACTGATGTTATTCGACTAGTCGTTTGTTTTCGACACTCTAGTGCACACCGATCAAAAGAAACCTGCGCATGTTCCGCGCGTTGAAAAATACGCTAAATACGGAACTACCCTTTACCTTTACCTTTATATAAAATGAGCATAATGCGTATCAGGATTGGAAAGATTCTGGTGGTTATTTTCGCATTAATCGGTCAAGTGGAGTTGTCCATCTTGACAGATCATTGGACTACGATGACAATTCAATAAATAAAATTCATCGATTAAATGGTATGTTTCACTTCAAATATGTTGAATGATATTTCTATTTTCTATTGATACTATTCCAACAACTGTGTGCATCCATTAATGAAGGAAGCTCTATTCTCAATCTTCCTCTTCCCTCTCAATTCTCTCATCTATCCTCCTCTTCCTCTTCTCCTCTCTTAGAGGATTCATCTACAATTTAATTATCTATTTGTCCTCTCAAGAGGATGTGACGAAGAGAGGAGTGATGGAGGGAATGAGACGGAAAGAAGGGAGGGGAGAGGGGGAGAGGGAGGGAGAGAGAGGGGGGGACATGCACAAGAATGAACAGTAAATGAACTAAGTGAGGGGTTCATGAGACTTCTCTTCTCTCAGGGGGGATATGGGTGTGATTAGAGTAGATTCTCTATCTAGAGTGCTCTTCACAATTAGATCAATCGCATATTCACATATATTTGTGGGATACTGTAAATTCCATTTTAATATTGTGCTCTTTTTCACTCAACTTGAACACTAAACCAGACCTGAATCATAGGGAGTTGGGAATACTTTTAAAAATTGAACAATTTTGAACAACAAACGAATTGATGTTAATTTCAGTAATTGCTCAAGAGGGAAATCTGAGCAGTATCGCCCAACTAAACGTTATCATTACGGTCAGTATTTTTCTTTATATTTATATTTATGTTTATGTTTATTATTATTGAGGACGTGAATGATAATAGGCCGATATTTAAACAACCTTTCTATTCTGCTCTTGTTCCTGAAGATTTTCCATTGGGAAAAACAATTACACGAGGTGAGATTATGGAAAATAAATTATATGAGCAAAGAAGAAACAACCTTTCACTAATAAGTATTCAAAATTTGGTTCTTCGGTGATTCTCTGACACTTTAGTTTCCTTTTTTTGTGGCTTTTCATTGTTCACGTTACTCTTTGACCCATACCTTTTTTCAACATGAATATTAGGTAGTTCACGGAATGATCCCACCATAAACTGCAGAATTGATATGATCTTAATGTCCCATGAATAGCTAACCGAGTTATCGGTGTGATATCATGGGTCTTTACCGTTTACACTTATCCAAATTCTAAATATGTTGAGTGGAAGCAATAGATCTGGACACTGGAGAGAATGGAAGAGTTATCTATTCCATCGATAATCCTATTTTCGATATTAATGAAAATGGAGAGATTTATGCAAAGGTGGAGAGAGAGAGAGAGAAATAGCGAATGAATATTATTAATGGAATTAAGTCTCGAATGGATGCCGATGTTAATAGAGAAGAATCGTCTATATATCGATTAATTATAAATGGAAGAGACAATGGAATTCCTCCACTATTTTCCACTACCATTGTAAGATTTCGTCTCTTCCTCTCATTTCTCACTTCACAACATCATCACTCCCCCTCCCTTCACTTTTGTCTACCTATCTCAATCTTCTTCTCAGGTTCAAATAAGAGCAGAGAATCGTAATGACGAGTCTCCTATATTTCTTCCAACATCATCATATATCTCATACGTAGCAGAAGATGCTAAGGAAGGAACTCCAATTATTGAAATACAAGCTAAGGATATAGATGGAGATCAAGTGAGAGGGAATGAAGGGAGGGAAAATATCAAATACACTCTAGATACTCTACTCTCTATTGGATGAAAACGGAGATGAATCATCGAATACCGAATTATTTGTCATTGACAGGGATACAGGTATGACATCGTCGATTCATTTATAAACATAAGAGACAAATAAGAAATATTGAAGTGAATGTACCATTTCTTCCTCGTTTAGGAGTGATTCGTCTTGGATTGAATGTGAATGGAGAGAGATTACAAAAGGAAGGGAGTCCACTTAATATTACTGTTATTGCAACTGATGATGGAGGATGTTGTTCAATTGGAGAAAATGAACAACGAATATTTCATCGGAGTCAAGCTATTGTTAGAATTGGTATGACTCTCTTTCTTATCTTTCCTCTATTCTCTTCGAGAGTTACTTTTCATAGTTCGGGATATTTTTTATTGGCAAAAAAATTACGAAAAAGTGAGAAATAAAAGTTGGACGCATAATACGGCTGTATAAAGAGTTAGAGAGTGTAGAGTGACGAGAGAGAACGAGTTAGAGAGCGTAGAATAATCATTCTTTATTATGGTTCGTCTTTTATACAATGAATACTCGAGAAAACGAAAATACTTTCTTTTCTTTAATTCAAATGAAATATTGAAATATTTGGGAGAGAGAGAAAGAGGAAGAACGAGAAGAATAACATAAAGAGGAAGAAAACGAAAAAAATATTTCAGCAATCGAAGATATCAACAACAATAAACCTGTGTTCGTCAATTGTGAAGAATATTCGAAGAAAGCGAAATTGAAGGAAGGACAATATAAATATGGAAAGAAGATAGAGATCATCCAGGTTTTTTCCCTTCCTATTAAAGAAGGTGTCCTACGAATATCTGGCTAACTGAGTTCTCGATGTGGGCTTGTGGGTCGTGGCTACTCGATAACACTTTCGAAACTCCCATGTTTTCAATTTTCGTTTGAACTGAGTTATGATCAATTGGCTGCGTGCCAAGTGACCCTGAAAAGCAGGCAACGAGCGAGAGAGCGTGCGAAATGAGGAGAGCGCGCCCTCTCATTCCTCACTTTGCATAGTCGCCCGCGCGGTTCGTGGGACGCCTTCTTTAAGGGTTATAAGTGAAACTGAAACTCATCATACATTTTTATGTTTTGAAAAATCATGCTCAAAATACATATTAGAGGTGCAGGTTCGAAATCGATTTCGTCGTTTTATGCATACCGAAAAGGGGACCACGGGGAGAGAGGGGAATGATGCGGTATTGAGGCACCCTCTTTGCATATCGAACCTCACGCGCGGGATTGTCGAACATGCAACCCTAATACATAGTATCACAGCATGAGAAAAATATCCTGGAAGGAACAATTTTGAACGTCGGTGAAGCGGAATATCTATGTAGACTATCTATGTATAGTTTACAGCGTGCTATCTTAATAAAAAAAGAAAATATTCTAAAAAGTATTAATAAGTGAATAAGAATAATAATTACAGGTGATTGCAGAAGATAATGACACTTCATCGAATGGAGAGATTATTTACTCCCTTTATCATTCACAATCTGAGAGTAGAAAAGCATTCGTGATTGATTCACAGTCCAACTACCGAATATAAGATGACACGTTTGCTCATCAAATGGGAAGAATTCGACATCTGAATTGATTATCTCTCTTATCAATCTATTTTTATGATTTAACCAATAATACAGGAACTCTTGTAGATTGCTGGAGGAACCCATAACATCTCTCCAAGATTATTTATTACTACATTACACATGAACGAGACTTCGTAGTTTCCATCAGCACTCAACAAAATTAGGATTAAGGAAAATAAATGAATTTGGACTGACTTGTTAAACAAGACAATATCCGGTAGCCATACTTTATCCGGTGAAACTCTTATCTGTCGAATCTCACCGTATTTAACTGGATTCCATTTCATTTGAAAGTCATGCCATTTCTAGATCAATCATTAATATGAGAGGGAAAAGGAATGAACTCACAAGTGTCAACCAAACATTCGTATGCATTACTTGATCTTTTTCGTCTACATTAATAAGTAGAACCAATTGAAGAGCTACTTTGACTGTGATAGGAAGAGTGGACAGATTTGTTACAGGCTGTAATCATAAATGCGGGAATTCCACCAAAAAGATAGTTAAATAAGACCTGTATAAGGGAGTTGTACCCTCTAAATACATCGACCATAAGTCGTTCTTCATCATCAGAGGATTGTGATATATCTAGATATAAAGAATATGACAGAAAGGAGAAGATAATAATTGAATGGATACTCACCAATAAGAATGAACAAAAGAAGAATAGATATAAAAGGGAAAATCATTAGAAGAGAGGAGAAGACTGAAAGGAATTATGAAGAGAGAAGGGCTTGAGAATGGAAGAATAGAGAGAAGAGCATAGGATTAAGGAGGAATACGAATGAAAGCACGAAGGGGCATTAAGGAATGACGAAGTAGAGTATTCACTCACATCATCGATAATAAACATAATAAGACATTCATTTGAAAGTATTTTAGTAGAAAATTGAATATATTATTAATTTCAACATCTTATATCGACGATCGACAAAGTGTACAACAAAAAATGAAGATTCCGGAAGAAAAGTAATACTGAACAATGATTAGCAGAGTGATAAATTAACAAGTAACATAAATTAACAAGTTAATAAAATCATTGTGCTAGATCTCCATAATACGCAGTGATAACTTTGATCTTCTTATTGAGAGAAGCTTGTTCAATCTCCACCTTGCCACTCTTACACAGACAAGTCAACTGAAAGGAGTCCCATTACTCTCCCTTCTCTCTCATCATCTCACACACTATGACTCTCTTCCCTCCTCACAATATTCTTCCTAACACTTCCCCTTTATTTATCTACTTTATTTATAGTTATAGTCGATAATATATAAAAGACACTATCTGAGAGAATCGACATATTTGTGAAGGGACTTGGCATTCTTCAAAACACAACCTATGCTCTTACTTGCATAGTAGGTAGTGCGTGATGAGTGTATGCGGGGAAGGGGGTTCGCTAAGCTTCCTTGCTTCTCCGCGCTTCAGGCGGTACGCTTCAGGCGGTAAAGTACCTGATGACGTCATAGGTCAATACTCGTAAATCGAATCCAATCGATTCGGGAGTGGTCTAGTTGAATTCCTCGTCGAATTCTAAGACGTTTTTACTCGTGG
>LS487977.1:5776-24940 GCA_900490705.1 Pristionchus arcanus
GTCGGAAGTTCTCTCCATCTCTGGAGCGAAAAGAGGGCGTGCGCAGTTTCGCACTTGGCGAAATTGCGCATGCAAATTATACGTTTATCGGATAGGGAACACGCAAAAGCAGTGCGCAGTTTCGCACGTGGCGAAATTGCGCATGTAAATTGTAAAAAAACAACACAAGTACTGAAAGCCGCCTACATACATGAAAACGCCGAAAATTGAAAATGAGCCGAAAAATAATGGAAAAAAACCGCTGAACTGCGCACTCTTCAAAAAAGGGCGCCAAACTGCGCATGCCTAAAAAAAGGCTGCCAAACTGCGCACTTTTGGCGAAACTGCGCAGGTCAAAATTAACTAGAAAAGGCACTTTTTTGGGTCAAAAACAGGTCGATTTTGGGGTTTCGGCTTAAAGCCACCATATATCATCATTTAGCTAGAAATTATCTTTGCTAATCACTACTTTTGCGCCCACAATCTCGATTACAGTTGCAACGCTAACTGTGGTGCGTGTGGCACAGTGGTTCGTCGGAGGACATGCACGACTGCTACTGCGGGTTGTCCATGCGAGTTCGTGTTTATTATATTACTTATTCTATCTAAAATAACCAGGGCGCAACAATTTCATTGCAACAAGCAATTGCAACGAGCGCAAAACCGAAGAAGTTCACAAAAAAACTAAGGAGTCATTTCAGTGGTGCCTTCCGGGAGTCTCGTCCCTGCCGTATCTCAGCCTGTCCCTATCCCCAACCATCCTGCTGCCCGCCATTCAATCTCATCTACGTCAATGGAACGTTCGCTTGCGGGCCTCAAAACGATGTATGCTTCCAGCCGAATGCTGTATTTTCGGAAATATGCAATTCCTGTGAATATTGTTCTATTCAGACAGTAATGGCGGAGTATCTGAAGGAGATGGGCCTTCGTGCATCCACTACAACTCGAGCTCCCACTTCAGCGCTGATCGCCACTCGCCCGCACAGGACATCGCCTAGTGGAGGAAATGGTATGATAAATGATCTATCTTCTTTGATTGACAGCACCATCTTCAGGAACCACCAGCACGCCTTCCGGAACTCAACCACCAGGATCAACGCCCGCCCCTACCGGCGGCCCACAGCCAACCGGACCGCCCGGCACAGTGCCAACTGGAGTACCAGGAACCACAGGAGAACCCGATCCGAGCACAGGTTTGTCCATAAATTGAGCTATTGAATGTCTTTTGGCATTGTAGGAGCTCCAGGCGTTCGGACTACAGAGGGCGGTGGTGAGGAAACAACGGCAGCAGGGGTGGAAGGTTAGTTTTAATATTTTAAAACCAAAGAAAAGCCGACCTCGCAGATGAAATGGACGCTCGCCCGTGGTACCATCGACTGAAACCAATGCAGAAGAGACCTGTGATTGAAGAGAATGTCGAGGAAACTACTGAAGAAGGAGCAGAGACGACAACCGAGGAAGAAGGAGGTCAGATTTATCAGTGATAACTGAACACACGAGGAATAATTCCTCGCTACTCGACCAGTTCAGATGGCAACGATCCTCGACCGTGGTACCACAGATTGAAGCCGATTCAGAGGACAATTGAGGAGTCAGCCACGCCAATGTGGTTGCAGTTCATGGACCTCGCATGAAATATGGAGAAATTACAAATAATGAGTCAATCACCGCATTGATCTGATCAATTAGCTACGTCGTATCTGATGCTAGTTTCGTTTTGTGTGTAAAATGTATTATACTGAATGGCGATATTTTCAATGTTTGGAAATGGGAGACAGTGAGAAGCAAGCGATCCAATCATCTGATTGTTTCTAGCCAGTTGTGCAAACATTTTCGATACGTTTTCCGTTCCATCTTGCTAACAAGGGAAAGCGTTCAAATTGAAACCGCCACAGTTCTCGAACATATTTGTCTCAACTATCTAGTTTATCGATTTCTATGCAAACGGAATACAAGCAATTCACAGACAAATGATGTAATGGAAAATAAGTGAAAACTCGCGAAAATAGTGAATATCCAACCTAGGCTAACCACTGTGACTGGTCTGATTCTGTACTTTTCTGTGGTTGATGACTTCTGTTTGATACTTGGTAGTAATCGCGACGTCCATAAGTATTCCACCTAAATTTATCTTTGCATTTAAAGGTATTGTGTTTTTAAAGGTATCTTACATTATCATCCGAGTAGATGGTTAGTGTAAGCAAGTTCACATAATCTATGACCTGCAATTATTACCGAGTCACTCACAAATAGCTCGAATTACCTTCTTTGAAGTATTCTTAGAGAAGAAATAACTATAAATGTGCGGCGTGGGCGGGTACTTGTACGAGAACTCGCCAGGAATCGGGTTAATTCTGCAAACATTAGGTCACCACTGCCGAAAAGGACGCCTGACCTTTGTAGTTGACAGCTTCCACTTGGAATTCCGTGCAATCGAGCAGCGTAGATCTATAAATTATTGTTTACTATATTTTAATATATATGTGTGAAAATGTAACCTCCATTGCGTATAGTAATCCGGCAGTCTTTCTCTGATTCGCACACATCTTGCCGATCGTAACTTCGACTGAACCAGTCACAGTTGCTCGCTTGCCCTCTCCGAGTAATTGGTCTTGCTTGTATCCCTGCATATTCAGGGTGAAGATAATTCCTTTTGTGTCAAATTATATTGCCAACCTGAAGATTCTCAATCGCCTCAAATAGTTCCCGTTTTCCTTTGAGTAATTCTGTGAGGAGATCGGGCCAACTCCTATTATGTCGCGTTGTAGTACATTCGATAACGAGAATTCTAGACTAACGTTACACTCGCAGCACTAGGGTATATCGTGTTACCCTTGAAGACGGCGCCATGGAGAATTACTAGTATGAGAATGGAAGAGAGGAACATGCCAGACCTAAAGCGTCAACTACTTTGCTGATTCTAATGAAGAAAACAAACGCAGCATAGCGCATCCACAATCCAAATCCTGTCTTCAGTCGATCATTCTGTTCAGTGACAATCCTTATCAGAACCAAAGAAATGAAGATTAATAGAAGAGTCCATGGTTGATAGACGATGAAAAATATGAGAGGTGTCCATGCCTCTCCAGTCACGTGATTCGTTGCTTCGTAGAATGAATACTGGAAATAATATTAAATAGAATCATCGCCGATTACATAATGTAAAAAAAATATTTAAAAAAGAGTAAAGGAAGAGAGTCTTTCTGAAGTAAAAATTCAATTTATTCAGAGTAGACTTACTGTATCGACGTAGAGTGAGAGACTATAGTGAAACTCCCTCATTCGCGGCGTCGAAAGTCCTCCGGTTGTAATGTCAGTGATAATTTCATCGCGCTGGACAGCAGCTAGGCTTCCTGAGTTATTATATTAAATACTTTTTTGTTTTCTTAAAAAGCCTGCCATTGTTCGAATACTGCCAGCCTTCGAAGGTCATGTCTTCGTCATTTGCTAAAATGTGAATCACTTTATCTAATCGAAGCCGTTAGGTTTACTATATTTCTTGAACTCTATTAGGTTTAGTGAAGAGCAGTTGAATCGCCACGAGACATCTTCGAATATCCGCACGCTGATACCTCAATGAATTGAATTCTAATGAACTAGGTACACAGCCCCATAACTCCACGGAAATTTACACCAACATAATCTAATTTTCGAGGTTCTGCGGCGTAAAGAGGAATCATTCATACTTTATTGTGTCCTCACCGTCAAACTTCGCACCATCCTTGAAGAAAATGGGAAAATAATCTCCAATGTAGCCGAGACTAATGATTCCATCGGGACAGAGAGAAAGCATTACTCCACTATGAATTTCCCTTCCACGACTCCATTCCAGACCATTATTTGCATCCCTTTTCAAGTACCGAAAATATAATGGAGTAAGGGGAGTGCACTTGGTCTATGAAATGCCACCTAAATGTCAAGTAATTTAGTATTCGAGTTACTTAAAATTGACAAATTTAGATACACGATGCACACATGCAAAAATTTGGGTACCAGGGACACATGTACCGTACTATTCCCATCGTCTTTCGACGTCTTAAGTTAACTGCTAACCGTAGCATATTCACTTATTCAATCTTTAGTACTTGGTGCGTTCATTCGCTTTCGCGTTCAATCGCATTTCACTGTTCACTGGCATACATGCTATTCGACTTCAGAGTCTTTCACAGCGTATTTATTTCCTTATAGGGATATCAGTCACGACTGACCGCCAGGCAAAGGGACCGGCCCTTTAGCGCCCAAATACCCAGATGGGCACACAAATCGGAGAGACCGGCTCTCTTCCCCCCGGCGGGCAACGAACTCACGGGCGATAGGGCGCTAGCCAATCGACTTACCGCCTGCGCCACACGGGGTAAGGGAAAGAGGAGGGGAAAGGGGGTGGTATGGCGAGGGAGTGACGAGCGAGTGAGGGAAATGCATGTGCACTCTCACTCTCATTCTTCATTGGAGACACGCACAAGATTTAACTTTGGAGCTTCTATTCAATCATTTTTATTTGTTTTCTTTTGGAAAAGATCATTTACTCAACGCATTGAATTGACGATTTATGAAATTTGTTATGATGTAATGGTTTGATCTACACGATTTGGGGCAACTCAATCTCAAAGGTTTCTATAAATGGACTCGAATCGAGCGGGAAAAATCAGTGTTCTGCCAACACATCCGCTAAAATGTGAGGTTTTATGTAGGCTGCATACTTGATAGGAAACATATAGATGTGCACAACAACAAAAAATTAAGGGGCGATGATCTGAGCAAGAATTCGCACAACACTATCGCGAATTCACTTGATGTCGCCGTTTTCGTCGACTTGGATGGCGATCGAGAAGTATAATAAAGCTATTAGATACCAACTTTGATACTCGTTTTCAATTTCAGCATATCGCCGATAAAAAAATAACGCGCACCATGACCAGTGGAAGTACTTTGGGTATAAAGGCTAATGCTTCACTTAATGCATCGGGTCCGAAAGTGAAGACGGACGGAACGGGTACGATATATTTAATTGTTTTTGACTTTTTTATTAAGAATCTTAGATAAGGATAAAAAGGAGGATTCGGGAGGTGGAGGAGGAATCGGTGCCAATATTGGAGGATCTGGAGGATTGGTATTGAAGGACACAGACGATCTTAAAATTGAAAGTTTGTGTTTTTTTAGGTTACTAGGTTACATGACCAGCATCCTGCTTTATATAAAAACCTGCACAATCTAACGCAGTCACAATTACGACCTTACTTATATCTCAAGGCATTACTTATTTCAATCACATTCTACATAATTTTGATGCTATCATTATTATTACCCATTTCTAATAATATTCTAACATCCATTTATGTAGTACAATTTTTTGGTATTCCTCCCCATCTTTTATGTTCGTCCAAGGTCGACAAAATTATCGTAATGCGCGATATCTAAGTTATTAAATTAATATTTTTTGATATTTCAATAAAAATTGCAGGAAATCAGCAGGCTGGTCTACGCCATGAGGTTGACACTCGTGGTCCTTCTAAACTTCCTCCCGGAGGAATTCTAGAATTCAATGTTGAGAACCGTGGTGTCGTCTATGCTACTGCTGCATTCGATTTCAGTGGTTAGTCATCTGTGAGAATGAATTCCCGCTTATGCTGGGTGCCTTTTTTTGCTTGAAAGCGTCAAACAAAGTGTTTTTGAATTAAAAAAAAACAATATTGATGATATATATAACTAACTTTCCAGAACGCCTTACCAAACAAAATTTGATTGGTCGTTCTCATGATCTTGATCAAGAAAGAGGTCTGATCATAGTGCCAGATGGTGCGGGAGGAGGAGCTTGGGTCAGTGCGAAGAAGGGAGAAATATGGATCGATCTTCAGGCGAGTTCTTCAGAAAGCGTGTTCCAGCAATAATGTTAATGAAAAAAACAATATAAAAATGTGTGCAGGACGAAGACCATAATCCGAAGAAGAGAAAGTTAATGAAGGCAATAATGAGAGATAGCTAAATTGTGAAGCCATTCGCATAATTGACCTAATTGAATAAAATAATAATTTGAATATAAAAATGGCACTAAACATTGTAACGAAAAAATAGCGTGTATAAACACTTTGAATGTAGGAACAAGTTTTGGAAATATGACATCTATCATAAAATATTAGAATAGATGAAATGTGCTGATGAAACAGATGAACGGAAATGAAAATGGGGGATATGCGAAACTCGTCGGTGGACAATCGCTAAAAATCCAGACTGAAAATCGAGGAGTCGTCTATTTTTCGGCACAAATGTGCCTTACTGGTTGTGAGTATGAACGCATGGAGATTTCAGCCGTTTTTTTCGAGGAAGTAAATTTTAATCATTTTAGGTGTGCTTGATGATCGCACACGAATTGCATTTGAGCACGATCTGAAAGATGATGAGAATTTGATCATCGTGTCAGACAACGCGGGAGGCGCAGGCTTTATTAGTGCCAAGAAGGGACACGTATGGATCGACCTGCAGGCATGCTTTTGGCCTTGAACTTTACGCAATCTTGCCGTAATTTTCTTCAGGGAAGGGACCGTGACCCAAGTGAAGGAGAAGTGCTGAAGGCAATTGGAATACGGTGAAGATACTCTTCGCATAACTGACATCAATAATTTAATAAATAATTTTAATAAAAATAAAACAATTCAAGAAAGTCCAATAGCTTAATTGAGCATTCTACTTGATGATTTTTCATTGTTCAAAAACGCCCAAACTGAACGAGTTATTTATTCTGGATTTTTGAATATGATTGCATCTATATTTTGCTACAGGTTGAAAAGGAAGCACAAAGTTTGTAAGAGAATGAGTGAAAAGCATGAATATCTGCGAATTTGAAAAAGAGCAAAACTTTCGTGATAATAAAGTCTGACGTATGATCTCAAGAAGTGAGCATACTAGATCAACGACCGAAACCAGAAGATTCCAATTTTAACATTGTCGATATCGATCGTTTTGCCGTTGCCACGAGTGAATGTTTGTTTCCCACCTGCAAAATACATCCGATGACTTCTCTATTTGGCTTCTCTATTTCTCTCACCATCCAGGTAAGATACTTTGTTCACCAGATACGGTACATACGGCCAGATGTCATCCATTGCAATTCGAATAGTGGAAAGAGTAGGACGAGAAATAGAAATGGAGAAATATATACTATCCAGATGCTTGTTAGTGTAATTGTATCGTCGGAGATCAATTCCGACTTTGTCCTGCAAAAGTGTGTTATCACATGTCCAATCATTTGAACTCACAGTCATAGACGCCATGAGAGATGCTTCACTTTTATATGTCGTAGGAGCTAGCTTACATTTTTCATGCAATCGCTAACGGGAACATTGCGATTTCGAAATTAGCAGAAGAGATTTTACCTTGAGACAAATTTGAGTGGTTTCTTTGGATATCATTGGAACAGTATCATGAAGAACGTGGAACAATTTATCATTATTCGGGATGTTTTTAAGAACCCATTCCTGAACTTTTAAATGAGAGATTATGGTTATTCTGAAATTTTCACTAGAATTCCCGTGTTGTTTGGAAATCTGTCCGCCATTTTCAAGCCTTCGATGAGAAGAGCTTCAGGGAGTCTATTCTTCAATAAGAAGGGGACGGTCTTTGCCACTACGGCCATCATTCCGAAATAATCAGCAAATCCAAGATAGATTAGAGCCATTCGTACTGAATAAATCATAGAAAATGAGCAAAATATTTTTTTAAAGCCAAACTGGATGGAAGTTTGAACTTTCTTTCGTGAATGAGGCACATGAATTGCTCAAAATCTATTTCGGATACCTAAATGATAATACTTTATAAACATAATACTAATAGCTCGAACTTCCTTGATTTCTTTTATTTCACTGTTGTTCTCCAGATAATCACCATAGAAAAATGAAGTGAAATACGCCGATGAGGCAGCGAGAAGCTTAAAAATTGGTGGGATTTCGCTGTGGTGATACAATCTTTGCTGACCTCTTTGCAAACAGACACAACCTCAGATTCGACCGAAATCCATCCGGAATAAATAATCGAGATGGTTGGTGTCGATTTGATGTGACTGGAAATATAATTATTATGCAGAAAAAAAAGGATTCTTACTGACTTCCCCAGTTGAACAGTGATGTTCAAAGAATACTCTTTTGACTCAGCAGGGATGTTGAATAAAGCCAAATCCTGTGAAGCAAATATTCGAAAAACAAAAGCAATCAGAGAAACTTCGAGCTCTGAACAACGAATTTCCTCTCCGTCTTGGAATATGAGTGGGAATAGAGCATCGATACGAACTCTCTGCAGAGATCCCTCAATTCTCGAAGGAACAGGCACATTTATGAGTTCCTGAGACAAAAAGTTGATACGGCTACGCAATTAGAGTTACCGTAGGCTCCACATTATTATCCATCAGTTGTAACTGTATTTCAGTAATATTCTTCTCTTCGTTCTAAATAACCATGCATTACTGGATAATTGTCGCAATTGCAAACCTGCTCAATCATCAGAAATTGCCGATCTTTCGATATTTCCATCGCGCTGAGTTTACTAATTACTGATTTATTTATTAAGTATGGCTCACCAATTCTCTGATTGCAGATAAATATTTAACACGGCAGAGACAGTCGATAAGATGACGCGCCTTTTCATCGTATAGCTTCCTAGAAACTGAACAGTCTCTTGTAAAACACATTTTCCTCGAGCCATTTGGCTCCATTTCTTTGTGCGTTTCTTCCCTCACAAGAAAGGAACAAAGAACAAATGTTCGAGGGGTGAGCGCCAAAGAAACATTGAAGCGAGGTTAGAAACTAGAGAAAGGGAAGAAGAGGGAGGGCGATTTGAAGGTGCGAAAATTGCGAAATAAGAGAAATATTTTGCCTGATTTCAAGGCGAGCGCATGTCCGGTCAGATATTTCACACATGTGTAAAATGATTATTTTGTGAATTTCGTTACGAGAGGCCATAAATAGTTACGAGTTCTCCGTGAATACATTGGCTTCAGCTTTCAATGCCATATGTGTCGCGCAATGAATTGTCCCGCATTGTTCTCATTCACTCATTCATTATTTATTTATTCCGTCAGATTATAGGACATAAAATATCGGATGTTCATTGTTCTTGTGCCTATTCTTCGTTCTTGATCCCCGGATGAAACTTATCCGGCGTTCGCCCCCACTCTAGAAAGTATTTATTAAAAGTGAATTTGCTTTGATTGTCAATCGCTTATTCAATAGATCATTGATAAGGTTTTGATTTCGTTTATAAATACAACTGAATTTGATTTCTGGTCGTCTATATAAATGCTGAGATCGCTTCGGAAAAATAATTCTTTTTCCAAAACTTTCGAGCGCATGTAAGTGTTATGATCTCTGAGTGCCCTTTGTGTAAGTAGAAGGAATCATGGGACAATTCCATTGCTTTCAAGGGGCTGCTGCTGTGCTTCCCTCTGCCCCATGGGTACGACTTTCGGTACTTAAGCAAATGCTTCCACGTGCTATATCGCCAATGGATTAGGCAGAAACATTTATGTCGATGTAGATGGAGACAGACTAGTAAGTTGACATACTCGATTTCATCAATGTCAATCAATCTTCAGCCTGCTCCTGGAGAGAAGTGGACTTGGGGCATGCACGCCGATGCAAAGCCAAGAATTTCGGCAGGAGGATCTGAACAGGCCGCAACACCCGGAACATCAGGAACTCAAAATGCAGGAGATAAAACTCAAGGAGGAGGCGATAAAAGTATTCTGATACAAGTTCTAACTTAAAAGTACTCAGGTTCCGGATTTGGAGTTGATTTTGGAATCGGTATGAACACGAACATAAACGTAGAGGGTAAGTGTTCGATATTGAATAATTATTGATATATACGAGGAGTAACAAACCCCTTAGTGGCAAGTTAACCAAAGCCGAAACATTCAGCTGAAAGTATGATCAAATTATTTTAAGTGGAACGAGAGAAGGGACTTCATCATGAAGGCCATCCAACAGGAAAAGGTGCTACATTAGTAGGGCCAGGAATGGTTACTGCATTCTCACCAGAGAATCGTGGAGTTATCTACGTCACCATCACCGACAAATACAACAGTTAGTACATAGTGTCTCGACGTTTTTTGGGATTAAATACTATTTTTCCAGCTCCTTTTTCGGACGAGAATCCTCCAATTGCAATTGGCTACGAGCTTGAACCGGGCTATACCTTGATTGTGATTCCAATTTTTGACTCGAAAGCCGGTGTAGTGACCTCTATGTTTGGACAACACTGGATCGATCTGCAAGCAAGTTTATCTTTAAATTATAATACAAATTCCAATTTATCAGCTTATTTTTTTACATAAACGCCAACAAACACCATTTGCAGGGCAACGACCATCACATTCATCGGAAGTCCTATTGGCCGTCATTGCTCGCATTTAATAATAAGAGAGCGGAAGAACGACAACAAGCAGCGAGAATGAGAGCAATTGAGGCAGAAAAGGATAGACGAAATAGGGAATACGGTCGATCATTCCACAATCGACCACCAGCGAGAGGATTTACGGCGAGAGGATAACAATTCGAATAAACTGACTATGGAAATGGTTTGCGCTGAACGATGTTAATCATTGTGTACGCGATTTGAAGCCATCGAAATAATTTATTTGCTTGCAATTTGTAAGGAACCAAATTAATGTTCCCTTATCCGCACTGAACTGAGAAGGGTTTGACAATAACTCCTGCCGATTTCCATCCATCGGGAGTGCACTCAAGTGGAGTCGTTTTCGGTGAAGAGTCAGTAGAGTGTGTCTTCCACGATTTGAATGCCTTGTCACCACACAGCTACAATTATTTCTTCATTAATGGTCGAGAAGTGTCTTTGAAATCGTACCTTGTCTTCATTGGGTAAGGCATTTTGGACTATCGGAGTGCAGCATTTGGGATTGGTCGGTGGCTTGAATTCAACGCATGGAAGGTCATCTGATTTCATAAAGACTTGACAAGTGCCATTAGCTGAAGATTCTTACCAAGCTGTTTAGGGAATAGTGATATTCTGTCATCTTCGAATCCGCCTTCTGATTTTTTTGCCATTCCATTCAGAACGAAGTGGATGGTGTTTTGAACGCCAAGGAAAGGATAATGATTTCCGGAAGAATCACGAAATAATCTGGGTCCGTTAGCACAGGCGAGACGAAAGTTGTCCTTGACATATTTCTGGTCTTTGTTGAAGTCAGAATTCTTCGTAATGATGTCAGTAAGTCCTGTAAATTTCAGACTATTCTGCGAATTATATGCTATATTTCTATACCGTTCTCGTCGGGCTTGCAATCTTCGCTCATGGGGTCCCACTGCGGCGCTGAAAATATTTCCATTTGATGATTTCGCAGATGGTACGATAACAGGTCTCTTCTGAACGCAATAACACGGCAAAACTAACGTGTTGTGGATCTTTCAGGAGTGGTTGTCGACTCATCTCCGCATTTTTCATCCTTCAAATACACTTCTCCCAAGCAGCCAATGCCAGTAACTTCTCCCAAGTGAACGCAGAACGAAGGAAGAGAAAAGGCGTAGGCCGTGCATTTCACCTACAACGACGTATCCGTATTCAAATGCGTAAACAATTCCCACATTATCCATGCAATCGGTTTCACACTGCTCGATATTAAAAGAGCTCTTGCTATCGATAATTTGTCTCTTCTCACTGGCTTGCTTCTTGACGAAGCATGTTTCCTGAAATTCGCACTCCTTACTTGTGACCGAATTTAATACTTACCGTAACCGAAGGTAGGAAGAAGAGAAAAAGATGGAGATACACCATCCTACCACAGTCCACAAGAAGTGATCCGGGAACAGTGTGAGAGTTTCTTCGACTTCCATCGGGAGAGAAACTCACTGTTGCTACCAACCACTAATGCACAAACTGATTTATGAGTGGGTTTCACCACTCCACGAAGCGCCCGGTTACCATACTGAGAGAAAGGCAAGGATAGATCATCTTAATGTTGTCCTGGTGTCCTTCAAATCATGCTGGCCATTCAAATTCACCACTGAAGGATGGATACGCATTGATGTGGCATATTGTTTGTACGTCGTGATGACACACGAGATGAACATTTCAAATAAACTGTCATTGGTTTAATAAAAAGAAAAATATTTGAATATATCTTTATTTTAGAGCATAATATTCTTTGGATGGATAAAGCTTCGTTCATCCGCACTGAACGGAGAATGGATAAACAATAATTCCTTCCGCTTTCCATCCTTCGGGAGTGCACTCGAGTTTACTGTATTGATTTGAAGATTGTTTGTTCGTTTTCCACGACTGGAATTGTTTATCACCACACAGCTGAAAATGTTGTGAGTTGAGGAGTTTGTTTCAGAATAAAATACATACGTTGTCTCCAATAGGCTTAGACTTTTCCACTATAGGCGTGCAACATCTCGAGTAGGTCGGAGGAATGTAATCAACGCACGACAGCTTGTCTGATTTGTATCCAATCTTGAACCCTCCTGTTGTGTGGTCCCTTACCGTACGTCAACCACGTGTCAATACATCCTTTGTCTCTCACACTTCCATCATCACTCTTAGCCATTCCACACACCAAGGCTGCCGGATTCTCTTCTGGCCCTCCAAGGAATGGATAGTGATTGCCTTTAGTTGACGTTAAAAAGGGGACGCCGGGGTCATAAAAGAGTTTAGGCCCATTCCCACAAGCAATTATGAGATTATCCTTGACATAATACGGAGGAGCTGCTCTTCTCCAGCCGAGTCCTGAAAAGTAAAAAAATACTTTGAATATTCCGATTTGTACCGGTCTCGCTTGGTTTGCAAGTGGGGTTAACGGGATTCCACGGTGTCGCTGAAATTATTTCAGATATTGATAAATTAGAATAGTTTGCTTCTTACAGGATATAAATAAGTGATATTCAAATACATACTGCTGCCTATACATACATACATACTGTTTGCTAACCGTATAAGTAACGTGCTTTATGATGTGCTTCGCAAGGGAAAGATTCCAACGAAGTACTCAGAGTTCATGAGCGTGATGAGAAAGGAGGTTAGGTGATCTACTCGGTTGCTCATATCATTCGCATTACTCATCTTGTTCTAATTCCCCTCTCACTCCCACCCCCTCCCCCCACAATCATAACATCGTGCGGATAAATATTATTATTATTATTATTATTATTATACTTGTCGTAGAGGGTGTGGTCGGAGTTGTAGTCGTGGTTAGTTCTGTTGTGGTTATTTCTGTCGTAGTTTCAGTTGTGGTCACTACTAGCGTTGTAGTCGATTCCACCCCACACTCGTCGCTCTTCACGTTCACTTCTCCTATACAACCAGCTCCAATAACTTCGCCCAAGTGAACACAGAATGAAGGAAGAGAGTATGCATATGCTTTGCATTTTACCTACAACAGCTGAAATTTCTATTGAAAATTGATCAGCAATCTTACATTATCCGCACAACCGGTATCACACTGCTCAATCGTCAGAGGCGTCTTTCTATCGATAATCTTTCTCTTCTCGCCTGCCTGCTCCTTGATGAAGCAAGTTGACTGAAATCAACGCCTTATATAGAACGGGTTTAATATATCTTACCGTAACCGATGGTATGACTAAGAGAAGAAGAAGGAGAGGGACCATCATGTCTCAGTGTCAGATTGAAGTGTGACTCTCTCAGATCTCCCGGGTGAGAAGTGAAAAACATCTTCACGTTGCTACTAGAAATGGGTCAACTGATTTACGAGTTCTTTTGGCACATCAGCAACATCGTAACTGAAGTAGCGATCCTGATCTTTGAAAATTGTCAGTTGAGGCTACACTATCCCATCCCCCGCTTTCCTGTACGATAATGTATCAGGTAATTCATACAGATTACGCCTACGTACGATACTTTGACATCAATATCGTTCAGATAACGCCTTCAAATTGCATGCTGGCGCACCCTGACAACTGTCTTCTCGAGGTATAAAAGGCGGCTGAAAGAAAGTAGGTTTGTTATTTTCCTCTTTTTTCGCAATAATCAAATAAACCATATCACCATCTCTGCCTTTCACTAACTCGTCGTTTGTTTGCCAACTGAGTCATTATCAAGATTCGTCACACTTGATGAAGCTTCTTTCTCTGATCTTTCTTCTTTTCCTCGTTTACTCGACTTCAGCCCAGTCACAATGCGCCGCAGGGATTCCCGCCAAGGAGGTTCGTCTAAAATCACTAATTTAAATAATTTTAAAAAATTGAATTCAGGTAAAATCAATCCTTGATGTGCACAATAGCCTCAGGCAGACTATCGCTGCGGGAAAATTTGTCGCCAAGGACAAACTAATGCCTCCTGCGAAGACAAGCATTCCTGATCTGGTAAGCTGTAATTCTTACTTATTTGGCGCAAGAAAAAGACATAAAATAGCAATATATTAATAAATTAATTGCAGACTTGGGATTGCGGGATCGAACAGAGTGCACAGAAGCACGCCAGTAAATGCCAGTTCGAGCATTCCACCGGTAAAAATATTATTTCATTTAAAATACTATTTGCATGCTTCCAGGCTTGAACAACCTCGGCGAGAACCTCTACATGATGTGGTCGTCTGTCAAGGTGAATACAACTTATAATTTATAGATAAATTAAAAATATTTTTTATAGGTTACAATCGACGGTCAGGGCAAAGCAGCATCCGATTCATGGGCGAATGAATTCCAGGAACACGGTAATTTAAATTAAATCACTATTTTAAAATAAATTAAACGTAGGTTGGTCCGACATTAAGTTCACGATGGACGTCTTTAACAGCGGCGTTGGGCATGCTACTCAGGTGTGTTATTTTTTTTTCAAGTATTTGTCCAGAGCGTAATAATGTATATGTCTCGTCTATGACTCCATTGTGAAACTCATTCGGTCCTTTCAGATGGCATGGCAGAAAACGACGCAGATTGGATGTGGAATGGCTCTTTGCAATGGGGAGAAGAGTGTTCTGGTCACATGCCAGTATAGAGACGCGTAAGCAGAAATTCATACTTGAAAAAATAGATGCAGAAATAATAAAATATTTTCAGAGGCAACTACATCAACCAATACGTGTACATTCCGAAATAACATAATTTTTATCCACAATTGCAATTCGTTCGATAAATCTATTGCATTTTTGCATTAATTGTTTATAAGAAAGATACACTAACAAGCACTATTCCCCATTAGTTGCTTGAATGTTTAAGGACCAGTATCGTCCATATTAGTATAAAAATAATGATAAAATGCATATAAATTCAGTTGAATGTTGCTTTCAGTAGAAAGCATTTGAGAGTATTGAACAGGCGCAGAAAACAATCTGTCCACAATCTCTCATTGTCTCTATATCTCTTCCCTCTCAACTCTCGACAGATTCCTATCATCTTTCCCGCCGTCCCATCTCTCGCCTCGGGTGGCTGACTCGGTTAGAGGATAGACTGACGAGTCTACTCACCCGGGATCGACTCCCATCCGAGGTGTCGGCTGGTCCGGCAAAACAGTCCTTTCGTAGGGAATACTATGGAGCTAGCCTCCGTTATACAGACAATAGGCATGGTAAAAGGATACTCATTAAGTATCCTTTTGCTTTCCGTTGCATTCGTTTCAAATAGTTTATTAGTACGGACACGAAATAGTATGTACAAGGACAAATTATACACGAGATCATGAAACGGCAGCACAGAATCCGTTGGGATCGACTCCGTCTAGAGTTGTGATGTTCATGTACTTTCCGCAGCACGAAACAGCTCCACCGTCACCTAAATGTGGACGACATGTGTATTGTGAACATGAAATGTGAATTTTCCAACACGCCTTTTCAAAGAGCTGAGAAACTTATCCAATTCATTAGATAAGAAAAATTATTAGAAGCGTATGCATACCTGTGAAGCTAAGTGTTCCCATAAACAGCTCCACATAACATGGTAATTCCCACTCAGTAGTTGCCAATTCGACAATCGCTGACAGTGTGGAGGCAACGCCTCCGATGACACCGAAGGCTGAATGTCAATTATTGATATTTTTTAATAGATGAACTAACCAAGAACGCAGAAATTGATAATCAGTGTGGGCCAGGTGTTGTAGTGGAATACACTGAAATTCTTACTTATTTTTTTATTTAAATTTTTAAATTACTGACTCCATAATCGATGAGTACGTTGAATCTTCGCCCACATCCGAGAGGCCAACAGTCATCAGTTTCCTGAACGATTCTTATGATTTAACCATTTGTGATATTTCTTATAATTGGCATTGTCCAATATAAATCATACCTTTTCTTCGTGCTCGCAACGAGGAACATGTTGAAGACGGCAGGTAAGATCATCGTGAGCAGAGTGATTGTCGTTCCACCGATCTGAGTTAAAGTTTAAGCTGCCCTTACTTTTTGATAAGCTTCCTAGCGACTTTCTTGTGCAGTAAAAAAGGGAAGAAAAATCAGTCTGATAGCTTACCAAATCCAGAATAACTCCGAACTTCGGAATGGAGAGAGCAGTGAATAACACGCAAAGAACGATGATCAGACGAACGATCACTCGACGGATTCCGAATTCTGGAGGAAATTACTCGTAGATTTTTCTATTCTAACGCGAAAAAAGTCAGACTAAGTCTGAAATGAACACCTTCCTCCACCTTCTTCCTGAGATCCTCCATACACCTTTTCACGTTTTTTTCAATTTTGTCATGAAATAAGCGGCGAATAATGAAGAGGCTAACAATAAAGAAAACATTTATGTTTTCTTTATTGTTTATAAACATACTATTGGGAACTCGGAACAATTCCTCGATCTGCAGTGAAAGAGGTGAGCAGATGATGACTGTAATAAGAATTATTTAAAATTATCCATTCCCAAAGCGTGAAATTCTCTTTATTGTACTAATGAAATTACCTTGAGTGAATACAACGTGCACAGTGATGAGAACGTTAACCGTCTGTTGGACCCATGTCAGTTGAAGGGAAGTAATAATCTGGAAAGGAACGAAATATCGATGAATGCGGTGATTCGTGTATGTCTTGTAATACATCATTACGCTGTAAGCTTAGTCAATGACATAGCAAAGAGTGGGCTGCGTGGTCATTGTTAGTTTCTAGCCATTTATGATATCGAATGCACATGCACATAAATTTAACTAACCGTATCTCCCTGAGATCCTCCATACACAAGGTAGCCAAATACGGAGACTGGCAGGTACATAATCAAGATCACTGGAAAGAGGAGGGCAGTTATGAAAGTGAAATGACATATATGTATATCGTCACAAGATTATTGCAACTCACAAATATATCCGCTAATGACAGACTTGGCAAAGTCTTCGGGCTTCTTCATATCATGCTGGAATGAAGGAAAGACGGAATGACCACCGTATGCGAACATGATAGTTCCTGCAAATATTATTTTTGCTATTAATTTATGAATATTTAATTAGCTAAATACCGTAAGCAAGGAAGAACTTGTTGAATACAACCTTAGGAAAGTCGACCTGAGAATACGTGAAATTTGACTGCATCAAGACCAGACATTTGATTCAGTTTCTGTGCTCATAAGAGTTGAGCACACGAGTGACTTTCGGCGAGCGCTCGCCACTAATCCACTCGCGAGAGTTACTCTGAATAACAGCTCTAACGCTCATGGACTAACCTCAGGCACGCATCCTCCCCAATCGTGAATGATTCCCACCATCATCAAACACACTGCTACGCACGTTGAACACATGGCGACAACGCCTACTTGCCTAAACACAATTTAGCTTTGTAACGATAATAAATATCGAAAAAAATTGCCAAACTTACCAGAAATCCTTGGCACTTCCAAGCATGAGAAAGGGCGAAATAAAGGCTGCAACGGCAAGGGCGATGAAGCAAAAGTTCACGTTTAGCTGCCTAAATTAGGCCTTGTTCATATTTTTCAGTTTCCAACTTACCAAAAAGCGAAAAGAAAGGATGAAATGTTGTTAGAAGCAAGTAGCATAAAGACAACGGACAATCCGAACTGTTGAATGGTGATGATTACGGCAACGAAGATTCTTGAATATGAGTAGTATTAGTATCCTTCATTTCTTGCAATTGCAAGAAATGAACCACACATTCCAATCCAATGAGTCATCGTTGTTTCATTGAACATTCATGACGTTATATGCCACCGGATACAGATTCAGCATTCCGGATACATTCCATGCATTCCATTACAATGAGTCATCGTTGTTTCAATGAACTCATATATTTAATTAACATTCCACACATTCCTCAGTAATGCCTAAATATAAATGACATTTTTTATAAATAATTTCAAATTTTAAGATGTCCTTCAGGTCTTTTCGTCTAATGGATTTTTTATCCTCAGTTCCAATCGATACATTAACAGATCAAGAAACAGAATTTCTAGTCAAATTGCTATTTCGATTCGCATACAAATTTGGTCATGTTACCGCCCAGGGAATGGTCATCCGGGATGCAAATAATAATGAAGAAAAATTAAAATTCTTTGATGACGCAAAGGTTATCGGGAAACAATATCACCATGCAAAAATCAATATACGGCTGAGAAAAAATAGCGAAATATTCAATAGAAATATGACGCCAGACGAAGATTTTGAACTACGAACATCAATAAAGCCCAATCAATCTCTCCCGGTCGTGGTTGATCGTGAAAATAAACTACATGTCTTAGAATCTTTTATCATTCACCTTAAAGATCCCTCACCAAATGATGAGAAAATGTAATTGTATATTTTATGCACATTTTCCGAGACATTTAGACATTCCATTCCAATGACGCGGTCTTATCTCAAGTTCCCATCTATGGCGCAGAGATCGCTCCCTCCCAGGGTTAGTCTCTTTGGCCCACATTCCATAGTTCAATGAACCAATAAACTCTCTAAATTGACTATTTATTTCAAATCTAGAATAGTATTTGCCCAGTCATGATTTTCTATCTCCTACTAGTAGCCTGTCTAGCATTTGCAAGTGAAGAATGGATCAACGGTGAAGAATCATTTGTGTTCGAACACAATACTCTCTTTCATATAAACAAGGCTAATCAAATCAGATTATTGGAGAATATTCAAGGATATCTTTTTGATAATTCTACCAAAGTAATATTTTATAAGCATGGTGGTACAGTATACTCGTCATACAATAATTTGCCCGTAACATTTGGCGAGATTACATTTCGTCATCTGTTCACATTTCTGAGTATTCTCGCAAATATAGTATTG
>LS487977.1:32405-45825 GCA_900490705.1 Pristionchus arcanus
AATCATTGAAACAACGATGACTAAGCGAATTGGAATGTATGGATTGCATATTTCCATAGTTAGTAGGGTTCCTGGATGTTATATGACGTGATAACTTGGAAAACGTTCATTGAAACAACGGTGACTCATTGTTATGAAATGCCTGGAATATGGATCGCAAAATATTGGTTACTGGAACAGCGATGACTCATTGGAATGGAATGCATGGAATGTGTAATTAATAATTGAATATTTAGTATAGTTCCAGGCCGGCATTTAGCGCTATAAATTTTCAATGGAACAGCGATGACTCAGTGGAATGGAATGTGTGGTTCATTTCTTGCAATTGCAAGAAATGAAGGATACTAATACTACTAATATGGTATTTTAAGAGATCGAGTTAATAATTAGAATTACCTTCCACCCCTTCCAATCGCCCTGTATCCCATTTCTGGATAGGGCTTACGGCAAGATTCCTTGTACTCCGACCAGCGCTCCTGAAAAAAAAAGATGAAAAAATTGAATTCAAAGTGAATGTTTATCTTGTTTCTCAAAGACAAATACAATTCATTCGTGTTATTCTTGTCTAAACATACCTGCATAATCAACCAATTGTCTCCTAATTGCACTCCCGTGTACCCTGAGAGGACGGCCGAGATAACAGTCATCGCGATTCCCGCCGATAGACCTCAATTTAATTTCAATTTAATCCAAATGGAAATATGTCTGATGAATCAACAGACAGTCATCATAGGATGACTTCAATGTCATCTTTTCGGTGCAAAAGATTTTGCTCCTTTTCCTGACTTATCAAACAACACAGTCCGATCAGTCATTCAATCCCTGTCGTTATCTCTCCCTCTTCCATAAATATTTTTGCATCCCCCATGATTGCTTGTTCTTATCATTGATCGGTCACTCCGCTCGTGATTCTTCGCGAGACTAGAGAGGATTGGGGAGAAAAGGAAACAAGAAAAGGCATTTTCGACTAAAGATCTTTGAGCATGGATTATTGCTTGCAAGCATGACAAGAATGTTGCTCCGATTTTGAGAAATTAGATATTTTCTTCAAACATAAATTTTCCGATCACGGATGAGTTTCATAGAGTTTCGACTTGTGATTCATATTGAAAAGCAAATCTCACCCGAATTGACAAAACTAGAAGGCAGGGCTACAAGTCCTCCACCAGCCATGTCGCCAACGATGAGAACAGCGCATACGATCCTGAAATTAATTTTTATGATGCATTAAAATGTAATGATCTCGCACTCGAAAGCTAACAATAATAGGTAACGTTATACTGATATTCAGGGCACTTGCGTCAGTAAGCTAACAATGCCTCACTAAATTAATAAAAACATAAATAAATAATTTTCAACAAACCAGTGAAATCCATGATGATTATGCGGAAGTTCCTTCATTTCTTCTGCCTCATCATTCTTCTTTTGAGAACCCGTTTCGGACTTTTCTTCGTAGCTCTGTAAACTCAATTACTGTATAAAATAAATATAAAGAATGCTTACAGAAAGAGATAGATTACTAGACGTTTCCTCCTTACTCATCATGAAACTTATGATGACTGAACGGACAGCTTTTCCTCTCTAAAGAATGAGTTATAAACGTGTCGGGCGCGCCTTGTATAAATGTTATGAGGGAGGAGGTACTCAATCCGATAACAGCAGAGATTAACACTCTGCTTCGAAATGACGAATTGACATCCGCATTAGAGATGTCTTATTGAATAATCCATCCTTTCGACCTGTGTACTCTCTGGTCACCATGGTCGATGAGAGAAGATTCCAAAATACGAGATAGATGACAGTCCTAATTTTGTCCTAACTGCCATTAGATGTTTATTCGAAGGTTGGTTTCAGAAAACGCTTCATCGTATAGAATCAACGTAGATTGCTGATATTAATGATGTAAATAATCAACAATTGTGTGTGATCATCAGTCATCTTTATTGTCAAATATTATTACACCGGTTCTGGCCCGTTTGCAAATGTGGAATGGAAGGAAATTAATGCAGAAGCAATTAAATTAGAATCCTGGAGCGGCGCAGAATGAAGAAGGGTTGGAAATGTCGACCGTCGTGACGTTCTTGAATCGTCCGCAGCAATTAACGAGTCCGCCATCTACAATTATGTATTTATCGATCATTTTTTGGTTTGATTCCCAGGGGTAATACAAGAATGTCACAAAAATGTTGGGGGTGTCAAATGTGATCAACGCCAGTTGAGTAGGCGATTTTTGCCTATCTGGTTTGATAACGTTATCATAAGGGCGACGAAAACCGGAAACAGTGAAAAGGTGATGACAAAAGGCGAACACGCCCTTTTACATTCCTCTATCATTACTCTTTTGTAAACTAAGATTGCCTTTTCTAGAAGCTCACCGGCATTAAAGTTGAGTGTGCCCATGATGATCTGAATGTAGCATGGCACTTCCCAACTAGTGGAGACCAGTTCGTTCACTGCAGAGATTGTAGATGCGATGCCACCGCATACGCCAAAAGCTGAAAAACATAAATTTAATTATGCTCGAATAACTCATTTCCAAAAATATGCGTGATTTGTGACTCACCGATCACGAGAAAATTGATCAGCAACACCCAGGGATTGTTCAGCGTGAATATTCTGAAATGTCCCATGACGCTGAATATATTTTAGGAAAGATAAACTCACTCAGACAATGTAGGCCGATCATTTTCATCATCCGAATTTGAAACTGCTCCCTTTGTTTCCGATTTGAGATCTCTGAAAATCCAATTCATTTTTTTACGAAATGAACTTCCTTGTCTTATCATATCATACTCTTGTGAATGCAGCGCTCAACAGGTTTTTAATTACCTTTTCCTTTTTCCTGCGACAAGTGACATGAAGAATACGCCGGGAAGAATCATTGAGATGAGTGAGACGGTTGAGCCTCCGACCTGAAAGTGCAATTGATTGTGACAATTACTAGATGATAGAATTGGAAATAATGATCGTCTCTCCATTTCACTCAATTGTCCGTATTTCGAGCTATACTAGGTGAGATTTTTTAAATTAGAATTTTTTTAAACTAACCAGATCGACGATTGGTCCGAATTTAGGAATGGAAAGAGCAGTGAACAGAACTCCGATAATGATAAATGTGCGGACAATAACGCGACCGATTCCGAATTCTGAAATGAAGTGTTGATATTCCCGGAAATTGGTCGAAACAGATAATAAAACTCACTGTTGGGAACCTTGAACAATTCTTCAAGTGAGAGATTGAGTGGCGAAATTAGAATAATCAGTGTAACGACGACATGGAGAGTTACGAGAATGTTCACTGCTATTTGAACCCAGTTCAGTTGAATGGAAGGAATAACCTGAAAATAGAGATCATTATTGAAATACTTCTCATTGATTATGCATGCAATAAATCACAGTAGCCAATAGAAGTGACGATATTTGTTGTCATTACAACAAACATTTGCTCACCGATCCTCCACTCAAAGAGCCACCATACACGAGGTAGCCATAAATAGAGATTGGCAGATACATTATCAGCATGACTGAAATATTTCTATTTTAATTTTCGGATAACTGATATGCTATCTCACCCACAAAACCGATGATAGCCGATTTGTAAAAGTCATCGGGTTTCTTCATGTCATGCTGGAAAGTGGGAAAGCAAGCGTGACCGCCGTAGGCGAACATTATCGTTCCTGCAAAGATTTGTCAATAGATTAGTCGATCAATTTTGCAAAACTATGATATAACTCAAAGGAGGCTTACCATAAGTGAGCGAGAACTTTTCGAAAACGACGGGTGGATAGTAGGCCTGAAGTTGGAGATTTCATGATGTGTTTCACCAATGATTAAAAGGAATTTGGAATTTCCCTGATGTAATAATACCGTTAGCATTCTTCAAAAAATGAACACAACTATCCATCAAGCATAAAATAATTATCATAGTTCGATTATAAAATTTGCCCACCTCCTTCATGCATTCCTCTTGGTCGTGAGCTGTTCCAATGAAAATTAGCACGATTGCTGTTGAAGTGGAGATGAGAGCGACAAGGCCCATCTGCCTACAATCAAATTTTTGATGCCTGTGACTATACACCCCAACAATTTTTGAAAGCAAAATTGTATTGTGTTGCACGTGACTGGATTTCAGCATAAGAGATGTGCTACTAACCAGAAATCCTTGGGAGTTCCGAGCATCAGCAGTGGCAGAAGAATTGCAGTGACGATGAGAGCAACGAAGCAGAAATTGAGTTTGATCGAACTGAAATTGAAGTGATAAATATTTTCAGATTATTATCGCCCCGCACACTTTGAGCCCTCAACACAATTTATTCTTGCGAAAAGTGATGTGTTGTTTCAAAAACACAGTTTGATCATGGTCCAAAGATGGTGATAACAGGAAATATTTTAGAAATTGTAGAAAAATGACATTGTTGGAAACGTTGTAGAAAAACGGCGTCGGATTCACTTACAACAAAGTGAATAGAAGTGTCGCGATATTGTTTGACGCGAGTAGAAGAAAAACGACTGAGAGACAAAATTGCTGAATTCCAAGAAGAATGGACATGAGAACTCTGCAAGTTTTTAGTCACTGGTTCAATTTACTCCAATCCGAATAAATGACAGTTCTTACCTAGCCCATGCTCCGAGTGCTCTATACGCCATCTCCGGATACGGTTCCCTGCACGAATGCCTGTATTCCGACCATCGATCCTGCAATGTCTCGGTAAAAATTACGGAAATTGTAAAAGTACATGATTGTCCATGCAACGTGACCTGTATCGTCCCTTGATAGTTCAGTAATTACAGCAAATAACCCTCTGTTCTTGGGCACTACAACTATCTATCCTTTGTGTTGGGGTTCGTGAATAATCACCACGGATTACACAGTGATGTGCGATTTGTGTGAGTGAGAATCGGAAATCGGAAATTGCATCACCCAACTATACTCAATCGGTGACGCCGTTTTCCCTCCTGACAAACCTGCATCATAATCCAATTCTGCCCAAGTTGAATCGCCGTGTAGCAAGAGGCGATGGCGGAGATGATTATCAACGCTGCTCCAGCCCATGCTCCTGCAAAGATATTCGATGAAACAGGAAGAAACGTGATAAATAAACAGAATTGGCGGTTCCAATCAATTTTTCAATTGCTGAAATTTCTTTTTTTTCCATGAGCGAAAGTTATTGCATCTGACTCATTTCCAACATTGGGGGAAAGTGCCCACCTGTTTTCACCATGGAACTGGGAAGGGCGACTAGACCTCCTCCTGCAGTTTCGCCCACGATGAGAATTGCAACAACGAACCTAAATTAATGATCTTATTATATAAATTGAATTCTAGGCACGATTATAAATGCGAATTAAACTAACGAACCAACTAATTCCATGCTTATTCTGGAAGTGGCCGTTCTCCACACTCCCATAATCATTTTTCTCGCTGCTCTTTTCATCCGTAGTCCATGCTTGAGCTATCTGAAATGCAATTTTTCTAATATCTCCACATTCACGCATATTTTCTGATTCAGTTTGAACACTAATATAAAGTGAGTGGGTGATGCTGAAACATTGCATGGCTAGGTGGAACGCACACAATAATAACCAAGCGTTGCGCGAAAGAATGCTGGATGGACTAACCGGTTGTGTGGGCGATATCTTGTAGTTGCCTGATCGTCCCATCACTCGTTCGTTTATGACAACTGATCGACGGACAACTGAGCGAATGCCGTCATTGAGCAATACAACGGGAAAGGTGATAAATGAAACCGGGAAAGAGGAGGAATAACAATGATTTGTCAACAAGGAAAGATCATGTGGAATGAAACGATCTTTGCTGTGAGCGAGCGCGAGAAAGGCTATTAAATTTTTCTCGAAAGGTCAGCAGAAAAGGGCTGTTAAAAGGGGATGGGCCATCTCTAATACTGACGTAAATGAGTTCTCTATGTTCGAAAGTAATGATTTTTCGCTGATCATACTTACACACACACGCCTACGCTCAAAATTGCGTCAAAATTGGGAAATGCGCGAGTGGCAACGACACAAAATGACCCTGACGAATTGTTGATCCGGAATGGGAGAGAAGAGAGGGAAGGACAATGAAGAGACGGCAAATGCAAATTGACGCGCGGTGTTAGGCTATGATAGTGCCACTTCTACATTGGGTTTGATCAATGATAAGTGATCCCTTGATCTTTGCATTCATAGTTTCAATCGTATGAAAACATGTTTTCGAGCTTCGTGCTTTGACCTTGAAAACATCAAATCTAAAAAACGAACCATCAACGGGGAAACCTTCTTGCCAAATCATATTGGAGTGATCATGTTGATCTCAAACAAGAAAAAATGTTTTATATGAAGAGATTACTAACTTTATTTTTTACAACTTTGATTAGAGACTCCGCCTATTCCACCTCTCCCTCGCGATATAATGATAACACATCTTTACCAGTGCATCTTGTCCCGAATAATAGTGCAGCGACCGAAATTCAGTTACGTAGTAGTATTTCGTTTTCAAATTTCACAATTTCGTAATAGAACCAGATATCCCACCTTACATGCAATGTTCACTTTCCATATATTGTCACAAGTTTATATGTATCATACTTATCATATATTTACACTGTTTCAAGCCCGTTCACTGAGAATGAAGAAATACAATGGACACTGAGGCGAAATGCTACTAATCTACAATCCATAGTCTACAGCGGCACAGAATGCTTCGCCGACTGGAACGTCAACTGTAGTGACGTTCTTGTACCTTCCACAGCAATTGACGAGACCTCCATCTGAAAATGCTCTAATTGTTACCTCTAAAAGTTCAAACAACGTTTCTAGGTCAATGCTGTCCATTTACTTTTTTCCTTCATTAAGTATGCAGAAAATAGCACGCCTCGTGCTTCCTTTTTCTACTCGTAAAACTCACCGCCACTAAAACTGAGTCCGCCAGCCATAAAGATTTGGACGTAGCACGGAATGTCCCATGAAGTGGTGATCAACTCATTCACTGCGGAGACTGTTGAAGCGACGCCACCGAAGACACCGAATGCTGCAAGAATAATTTTATTTGATGGGTGCTCAGTTCTTAAGTTGACAACCCATCGCAAATTAATTTTTCTCGTTACTCACCAATAATCAACAAATTGAGCAGCAAAATCCAGGGTTTGTTCAGTTTCAGCACTCTGAAATAATATAAGTGAAAATACAATTTCTGCATATCGACAACGTACTCAAAGAACGATGGCAGTTCATTATCTTCTTCCGAACGAGTGACTTCGCCCTTGAGAAGTTTCAGTTCTCTGCAATGAGCTCCATTTATTGTTTTGCTACTGTCAGTGCACTGTTCCCAATTGGAACTCGGCTGAGCGAAGGCGACGACAATAAAAGAACAAGATCACGATCATTTGTTCGAAAAAGGTCAATTACTTCATTTCACGTGCACTCTCATCGGTCAGAGAGGCGAGAGAGTGTGGGAAATGAAGAGACGACAACAAAAGGAGTTTCGAATTCTATCGATCACCTTTTCCTCTTTCCTGCTACGAGCGATAGGGAGAAGACTCCAGGAAGAACCATAGTCATTAGAGTAACAGAGGAGCCTCCGACCTGCCATTATTTTACGTTTTTGAAGCCTGGAGATGCTGTGAACGTACCAAATCGACAATGGGACCGAACTTGGGAATGGAAAGGGCCATGAAGAGCACGCAGAACATGATGATCGTACGGAGAATGATTCGACGAATGCCGAATTCTGTAAGTTATGAATTTATGGCGCTCATATCTTTCGCTCATTGATATTATTGAAGTCTACATTGTTTCGCCACTCACTATTCGGAATACTGAACAACTCTTCGAGATTGAGCGCCAGAGGGGAAATAACGATGATTTCAGTGAAGACGACGTGCAAAGTGATGAGAATGTTCACGGCCGTCTGGACCCAATTCAGTTGGAGGGAGGGAATGATCTTAAATCACCAATTTTCATTGAGATGTTCAAAGATTGGCGGTTCAAAGCCACCGAATATGTTGATTCAAAGCAACGAAAGTTTTGCAACTATAATGGTACGACGATTGGCTGTAAAAAGATTTACCGATCCACTGCTGAGCGATCCTCCGTACACGATATATCCGTAGATGGAGATTGGCAAGTACATGATGATAATGACTGAAAACTGTGTTTGTGTCCTCTGCTAGGCAGTTTCTGCTACAAATGAAGTGATCGGATGTTTGGAATGGTCAAAGTCTTTCATCCACCTACCAACATATCCGAGGATGACAGCCTTGGAGAAGTCTTGGGGTTTCTTCATATCATGTTGGAAGGTGGGAAAGCACGCGTGACCACCGTACGCGAACATGATTGTACCTGCAAAGAATGTACCTTGAGATATTACTCGAACATCGATAATTCAGGGAATCCGTAACTCGATAAGAAAATTTAATTGCTCAAAATACATACCGTAAGCGAGGAAGAACTTCTCGAATTCAACGCGCGGATAGTCGACCTGAATAGTGAAATATGTTTTATCTATGATTCATAGTCGGTCGTATTTGAAAGGTGCGATATTGCCTTGCATTCCGGTCAAAAAAAGATAAATTTTTGCGAACGGACCTCCTTCATGCATTCCTCTTGATCATGAGCTGCTCCAATGAAGATGAGTACGATGGCAGTCGAAGTGGAGATGACAGCGATGAGGGCAGCTTGCCTGCAAGAAATACATCCAGATCTCCAGATGGTGTATGAGCCTAGAACCTCTTTCTCTCTTTTCCAGTTGTACGACGTAGAGAACAGAAAATAGCAGTAGAGTAAAATAGCAGTAATTACCAGAAATCCTTGGGCGATCCGAGCATCAGCAGTGGTAGGAGGACCACAGTGACGATGAGTGCGATGTAGCAGAAGTTGAGCTTCCATGAACTGAAGTAATGCTATTTCATACTTTTGATGTTCAGCTAGCTGCACGGCATCACAGATTAAATTTCAACTGACAAGAGATCAAAGAGCAGTGAGGTGATGTTATTCGACGCTAGAAGAAGGAAGATGACGGACAGACAAAATTGCTGCACGGAGATCAAGATTGACATGGCGACTCTGCAAAGTGAATTTTAGATAGTTCAAAATGTTAAACTGTACGAATAATCGTTACCTTCCCCATCCTCCGAGCGCTCTGTAGGCCATCTCCGGGTACGGTTTGCGGCACGCATGACGATAATCAGACCAACGCTCCTGGAAAATAGGTTGAGTTTCACCCATCCTTCAATTCATCTTCCTTCCCCGTAGATTACGATAGATGTCAGATTGGTATTTAATATGAAAACTATAATGCAAATACACCATAACAGATTGGAGAAATAAAACAAACCTGCATCATGAGCCAATTCTCTCCCAGCTGAACACCAGTATAACCAGAGAAGATTGCCGATATAATTGTCAGCGCGGCACCAGCATAGATTCCTGAACCAATTCTTTCTTCACCAATGTCTTTTTTGGGATAATTGTGATTAGATTGTGTTTCAGATTTACTTGAAAGATTTCTGTTTATTACTTATTATATTATCTATAAAATAATAATAATATTCTGACCAGCATCGACCATCGAAGATGGCAATGCAACGAGTCCTCCTCCTGCCATTTCACCCACGATGAGAATAGCAACGATGATCCTGCAATTACATAGATTATAATGCCAAAAATTATGCTACATTTGACCCATCAAAATTCCTTTGTCATGTTACTGTAATTTTTCACGTAATAAGATCAACGAAAAGGCACTGACCAATGAATTCCATGTTTGTTCTCGAAATGGCCGTCCACAATGGTTCCTTCCTCGCTTCCCTCGCTTTTCTCTTCGCCCTCTTTAGCTGTGCTCCACGGTTGTGAGACCTCAACACAAATTATTCTTGTTTCGATCAATAATTATTCCCCAAATCAAAGAAACGTCAAGCTTGCTTACAAAAGCTTGTTAGACTTTAGCGCCTCTCTCGTTACAATCAGAAACGACTGATAAGCTTACACACATCGAAACAACTCTGCACTAACCGAGGGTGTTGGCGAGATCTTGTAATTGCCGGATCGTCCCATCTTGTGATCTCTTGTCTCTCAATTGATCGATGGATTGATGGTGTTTGTCCTGGTTATTAATCCGGCTGTAAATAAACAATGAGTAAATGGCATGACAATGGTCTCGAGTCGAAAACAAGAGATCATGAGAAGAAGCGATCTTTGACAAAACGAGAAGGGCAAATAAATCCTCAACTCGCGCTTCCTTTCTCGTGACCATTGGTTATCTCTTTACAGCAACTGATCGATGATAAAAGTTCGATCGACGATTAAAAGTGCACTGACAGCAATGCAGGAATGCAAAATCAATGAATCATCAACTCATAGGCAGAATTTGGAGTGAGAGAATTGTGTAGGATGGGGAAAATGGAAAAGATTATGCGTGCGAGAACTATGGTGGTCAGAATGAGCAAGAATAATGGAGGAAGTGATGGTGTAATCATATTATATTGCAAATTGTATTCTAAATGTCATTCTAAAGCGACGAAAAGGGTTTCGCAAAGATCGAAGCAGATGGATGTTAAAACTGCTAAAGATAACGCTGTCGTGTGGAATAAGAAAGCAGAACTCTGGAATGCTAACGTAATCAAAGCAGATGCAGCATCATCATCAACTGTTGAGAGTGAAAGGGACAGAGAGAGAGAGTGTAGCACTGCCACCACCCAAATCTGTCCGTGATAAGGCGACAAAATCATCTCAAGGGTGATAATTCCTCACCGCTTTTAATACGAGACAGCGAATTCTCATCAAGATCATTCTTCGCCGTTGGGAGATCGTGACAAATGCTGGATTACTGAGCAAGAATGATTCCATTATTCCGAAGAATTATCTATCACAATCGTCTCAAAGGATTCAGGTAACTAACGATCACTATTATGATGGAAACATGGAACATTTTTATGGTTTTGATTGAGATTCAGAAAAGAATTTGAAAGACAGCAGATGCGGAACCGAAAATCATTTTGTATCAGACACAACAGAAGGATATTGAATGCCATGTTCCGTGCACTTTCTGAATTGGAAATGACTAAACGTCTACTTCTGTGACATTACACAAAGTGGCGGAAGAACAGTGAGGTCTAAAATAAAGTGGATCTCATGTTCTCAATGTGAGAATCTGTCGATGGAGAATTCTTTTGTGGATGCTTGAATTATGAGGATGTTCTCAACAGAAAGGAACATGCTGTGAACGATAAACCACTTTCAAGTCAGATCTTTATGAGAGATTCTGGGCACATTTAATTCTTATGTACATGAAAGTTTTCGAAGATCAGCACAAATATTGACGAGGAACTATGACACAGAGAAATGATCGGAGTTTGAATGGAGTATGTACAGTAGATGGCGGCGAGCTCAACAGACGATTTCATCGAATGCTTGGCAGAGTTGTTCTGAAGCTTCTTGTCGTTCGTTGTAGTAGGAATCTGAAGAGTTTTCATTGGGATTCAAGATTGGCATTTTTTTCATTAATACAATGAAGAGAGTGAAGAGATTAAAGAGTAATTGTTTACCTACGAACGAAGAAATTCTATTGTAGATAGGAGATGAGATGTGCTTGCTAGCATCAAGGATAAGAGAAGGAAGGATGACTAGTTGCTCAGCAAAGTTCATTCTGGTTGAGAAGGTTGTTGGAGTTCAAAAACTGATTGGTTATCTCACTTCTACTCTTCTTTTTATAGTCAACCCGTGTTTATTGTCCGGCCCGTGGTAGCTTGTCGGCCGAGGCTTTGCTTTCACTCGACTCTCTTCACTTTCCTCACTATTTCTCCCTCGTGATCTGACTGATAGGAAGAAGTCAGACGGTCGAAAGCACAGCAAATATGTTGATGTTGATAGTGTTGTGTCTTTCCATTCCATGCGATCTTTTTTGTAGCTCTGATCGAGAATAGTGCATACAGAAAGGCGCTGTGCCAGAGAATCAATAGGTGGCAGGCATGTCAGGCGGGGTTTCCCCGTGACTAAACTTGAAAAATATTATCAAGCTATTACGAAAATATTATTGTATCTTCAAAATGTACAATTTGTTTGTTGCTACTAAAAGGAACCTTTAAAAAATTGGTGAATTTATAGGCAACTTCCAAAGGCGATGGGCATATCGGATCTAAAATAAATGTAAAATTTACATTTCTGACTGTTTGTAATATTACAATATTGCGCCCTCTCAAACTCTATTGTCTGCCATATGTATTTGCGGTTATAATATGAATGTGTGAAGCTTTGTTAAAGTCACAAGCTACATGCGACATGTTTAGTGGCAAACTGATTAAACTGATTATGATACAGTACTGGGTCAGTATTTGAAAATGAATGGGAGAAACTAATTTAAAGCACCTGCAAGTTCACGAGCTTCGAATAGCACAAAAAGTTCCATTCCACATCGGATGAAATCGATCTTACCAGAATGAACGACCGTTCAGCTTTCATACGAACGGATCGGCAAACTATCGAAATAATGAAAGCGATGCAGAAATATTACAACCTACTATGGAAATTCACTCGGCGGATAGTCGTTATCACTGCAATTATTTCTTCACATGCATCGAACAAGTTCCCAGCGTGAGATATGATTAGTAACATTCGCGAAACTTTCGTCTGGGATGAAGGTGAGACGAGCCGTTCAGTAACCGTAGTCCATAAGTCCATAATAAATTCACGACGAAAACGTTCTCCACGCGAAAGATTCGCTCTCGGTGTAGCACCACGGCGCGTGATATACAATACCGATACGGATTAAGCCGATTTTCAACCCCCCCCCCCCCACGCGGGAGTTGATGTCAGATTACAAATCCTCTCATAATTGCCCCAAAGCACCAGCACAATTCAGTATTGGGTTGAATTGAGACGATACACACTGTAGCACCCAGAAATGACACAGGCCAAAGTTTAACATCTACAGATTGATAGCAACTTCCACATTAAATGAAATTTTCCACACACGCAGATCAACAGTAATCCCATGCATGCAGATCGATACATTATCAAGCATGATTGGATCAATTCAGTTCCCATTTTTTCAGACACACAGAAGGATACAGTAATTCGATCGGGAACATCACTACAGTTGACAACACGGCCGGATCAGTAATAGCCCCATTTTCGCACACACATGAATATCAACACAGTAACCCATTTTCACAATCACAGACCGATACAGTTTCCCCCTCAGAGATGCCAATACAGTACCCCCTTTTTCACACACACAAGCACATTGTCCACATAGGGATCAATACAGCACTCGCATTTTCACAAACACAAAGACCGATCCAGTCTCTTACTCAGAGATGTCAATGCAGTACCCCCTTTTTCACACACACAGACCGATACAGTTTCCCTCACAGTGATATCAACACAGTACCCCCATTTTCACAATCACAGACCGATCCAGTTTCCC
>LS487979.1:0-25092 GCA_900490705.1 Pristionchus arcanus
GAAATTGATTATCGATTGATTGAAAATTTTGATAACGAGTAGTGTGGTGCCAAGCACGATCGATTTGGCTGAGTTTCAGGCGCGAACGGTGCAAAAAACGGATTATTGCATAATGATGACGAAATCAATTATCGATTTTTTTTTTGAAATTTTTTTCATAAGAAATTTATTGGTAAAGGATCTGAGGCTGGACGATCAGTTTGAAGCGAGTTATATGCAAAAAAAGTTGAGCGTGACAGACAAACTTAGCCACAGACAGACAAACAGACAGACAGACAGACAGACGGACAGACAGACAAATTTTTTTTATATTCTTTAGTAATAAAAGAATGAAAAAGGAGTGCAATAGGTCAACAAGGTGTGAGAGAGAGCGAGAAGAAGGAGAAGGAGCTAATTCCCCTACTAGGGGGTGAAATGCGAGAGCTGAGTGAAACGGGGACGGTTCTCTCCTTGTATGACTTCTTGGTTAGAGAAAGCGAGAGATCAAGGAGAATCGAGAGACGCAGAGAAAGAAAACATGGAAGGGAGTGATTGGAGCTTGTTCTGGACCTCGACGGAAGAATCGTCTGTCTCTCTCGATTCGGCGTGCTCTCTCGCACTGTCTGATCGGCGAGAGAGCATGGGAAATTGAGAGACTGGGAGGAAGAGAAGAGGGAGAAAGTAGAAAGTGGCTTCCATCAGCGCCTCCGTCGAGGAGGTAAATTATGCTGATTTCATGGTGATTTCCCCCCTTCCGGAGGCGAGTTGAAGAGCTCGTTTCTTCATTTTACGCGCTCTCTCGTCGCTCTTAACAGCGAGAGAGCACGAGGAATGAAGAGATACATTCTTCAACCTTATTGAATATTCCCTTCCTGAGGGAACGAAAGTATTGCAGCGCGGGAAGGAAGGAAGTTGGGACGTGATTTGGGCTTGAGTTAGGCCTGTCCCTTCATTCCGCGTGCTCTATCACAGATCAGAGTGAAGATGAAGAAACACAATCCTTATTCTGACAGAACCTACTTCTCAGCTTCCGAAGTGCTTTACGTCAATCACAATTGCAATGTGCGACAGAAGAATGACAAGAATGGGAGCCCGGTGGTAAATTTCAACTTGCATCACGCGTACAGTAGAAGCAGCGGGAGCACTTTGAATCACAGGGAGAGGGTGACAATGAGAATAGGCAGAGGAGGAGGAATGAATAGGCATGGAAAGGAGATTGCTGTGAACCCCTGCTGTGTGAAACTACGTTGCAAGGGCACCAACTTTTATCGATTTTCGAAATTCATCCATCTCCCTATTTTCGAAAATCACCATATTATTATTGTGAATAGCGCGCGCGATTGTGGATGAGTGTGGTAGTCTCTGGCTCTATTGTATCCACAAAACAATAGGGGAGAATGGGGGTGCGGCGGGGGATAATAGAGGCAGAAGAGAGGGGATGGAGGGGATGGTGGGGCTTCCAATTAGAAATATGGTTCCGGTCGCAGGGCGAAAATAGCTGAAAGTAAGCAAATAGTAACGGCTAGGTGAAAAATATAGTCATGAGAGGAGCAGGTTTTTCGTTTCCACATTTCACGGTATCTATCTCCCGCCAGTCTGAGAATCTAGATAGAATGGCGAAATGAGGGATTTGAGAGGTGATCATGGAACCGTGTACACGAAGTCGGATTACAGAAACAGGTGCCAACTTATCCTGAAATCAAGAAAATGGGCCTTCAGGATGGCAATTTTATCTTCGGATCTGTAATGAAAATACGCGGAGTGAAAATACAGAAAATATCCGGCCAGCTATAGCAGCATATTACTGCGTAGATGTGTAAACACGCATTATAGCGAATGCATGCACACTGCAGTAATATACAAATGAGGAAATGTCACAGTGGCTGCAGTCTGCAGTCATTACAATGGCAACTTTTGGGGCATGCGGTGAAGGTTGATTGTGCGAAAGGATAAGGAAGGTAAGTATTTTGCAGAATGGGATCGTCTGTCTACGTTGTGGAATGCGACATCCTTGCTTACTCGCAGAGACAAATTGCGCAAGTTTTTAGTTCATGAATTGTTAGTGAATACAACTAACAAACGGTAGGAATGTTCAGTATGTACTGAAAGGCAACCTTCCATTGCACGCACGGACAGATTGTGCGAGTGGATAACGGGTGGAGGAAGAGGAAAGAATGGAATGAAACGAGTAGAGAAGTGAAAGCAGCAACGGAAAATCAGGCAAAAAGTGACCGTGCTTTCTCCCCTGTACAAAGGGCAATTATTCAGCTCTCTGTCGCAGAGCAACGGGTTGGGTAAAGGGAGGTAGAGAAAGGAGAGTGGAAAAGAAAGAGACATGGGTGGCAGGGGGTTGATGGGAGGGAGGGGACTACAACCAATTCCTGAACAAACGGGAAATATGCTTCACGAATTGTGTAAGAGAAGCGTGATTTGGATGCGACAGTCGGTGAGCCGCAAGCAATGTTTAAAAAATAATAACATCGAATTGAGAATTCGGATACTGGTCACGATCAAGTCTATGTATCTCCTAGAAAGTGATTAAGCTAGGCTGATAACCGTAGCATTTCAATGCGGACTGTAAATTTCATTCGAAGAACCCGGGCGGGAAGATAAATTTTAATCAACGGTAGTGGTTATTCAGTTACGTTTCAGGATTCGCCCAATAGAAGTGTCACTACAAGGAAGCGATTTCGCTGAGGTAACGAATAAAAATATTTTAAATCAAACACGGGAACCCAGTAGAACCCCCGGGAGAGTCATTTGATCCGGTTGGATGCCACTTGATCTAATGAGAAATCGTCAAACATAGTGACACACCCGGTAGAATCCAATAACCATTTTGATCGTTGAGTGAACGGTTCAGATACGTTTCAGGGTTTTTCTAAAATAAGCAAATGTCACAGCAATGCAGTGTGTCCAATTCCGACTTGCTATAAAATAATAGAAAGTATCAGACTCAAGAATCCGGAAGAGACGGATGGGGCGAGAAGTGAAAAGAAAAGGAAGAACCTTTCAACTCTAATTTTAATATCTACAGCATGAAACGGATTGGAAAATAATCGAATAGATAGAACATGCCAGTGGAGTCCAGATAATGGAAGCGCTCAGAGAATGGTGTGAAAAATCAACATGACGAGTGACACGCTGTTTCGCCTAACTACCCGGTAGAAAGAACCCGGTAGAACCCCCCTAGGAGTCATTTGATCCGGGATGAGGGGGGAGAGTGAGACGGATGGGGCGAGAAGTGAAAAGAAAAGGAAGCGGAAAGTGAAAAGAAATGGGTCACTCCCTGCTGGACCCGTGTGCAGGAGAGAAGGTAAAAGTGAGGGAGGGGAACAGAAGGGAAAGTGAACCCCACTCTATTACAGGGCAAGGAGGGAATTGAGGCTGGATCAGATTCAGAATGAAGGAATGGTGGTAGCATCGCAGGCGGGCTCGGGAAGGAGGTAAAAGTGAGGAGGAGGGGAACAGAAGGGAAAGTGGACCCCCTCTCTCCCCCCCCCCCATCGAGCAGGTTGAAGGCAGGAATTGAGGCTAAGATCAGATCAGAAAACGGAGCCAGAACGATGGAATCATGGGCGTGAGCATGTGGACCCGTGAAGGATAAGGAGGATGGAGGAACAGAAGGGAAGGCAGGAATTGAGGTTGGCTCAGATCCAGAACACTCGTGATTGAGGTGAAAGTGAGGCGCATAGTGAGAAGGGTGGGTTGTAGGTAAAAGTAGGTGGAAGGGAGGAGGGCAGGGGGGTAAGTTCTGAGAATGGAGGACGACGTCTAGAACAGCAAAGCGTTTAGCAGTAATCGTTGTGAAAAGGACGAAAAGAAGGAATGATGAATGAGGGTATGATTTATTACGAGCAAAGTGAGTTTGGTTCCAGATGTTATCAGATGGGTTTGAGCTTATGGTTTGAGCAAATCTAGGCTGGATCAAATCAGATCGCAAGTAAACATGCACCGAGTATCATGTGGAACTAGTGTGATCATGAATGATTTGTATCTCCCGCGATCAATCAGAAAACGAGTCACGCTCCGCTTTTTGCCTCATCTCTCGGTCTGGTTCTCAATCTCCGAGAACAATGATGCCTCGTCTCTCCATTTCGTGTGCTCTCTCGTCTGTCAGACAGAGCGAGAGAGCAGGGGAAATGGAGAGGGTCAGATCGTTGCTCTGATGGCTTGTTGGCCTAAAAACCCCTACTGTCCCTGCTAATTGGTCTAATGCGTGAGCGAGCAGGAACACGACTGTAGATCTCTAAAAAGAGAGACCGAAACTAGGGGAGTCAGAATGAAGGTGCTTTCTCTTCTGAGTGACTAGAGAACACGCAGAATTAAGAGACGCATGCTTTATCCTAGCTAATGAAGAATGGGTTAACCGCCTATCCTGATCAGCGCCTTGCAAGCGACACTGATAATTTCATTCATTCAATGGAAACTTCGATCGCGAAGCGTTTGAACTCTGAGTAGAGAGAGGAATGGGTGATTCCCTCTCCCACAATAAATATCAATGGCTAGGGTGAATGATGTGAACGGAATGGGGAAGGAGAGGAAGAGGTGTCATCAGAAAGTGTTCATTTCAAATATTTTTTTTTATCTTCAAAACGATCACGCGACTGATTCGAATGTATAAGTGCGCACCTTGAAACATATTTGACCTTGCCCTACGTTTTCCAGAAAATTAGATCACAAGAGCAGTTTGTTCAGATAAATATTGAGCAGGATTTCGTCCGATGTTTAAAAATTCGGACAGTCCTAGAACCTAAGGATAGAAAGAGAAAATGACTGTGCAAGGAGGGGTGAAAGGGAAATGTGGGGTGGTGGGTCAGTGAATGAGTGACGGGGAGGATAATCAAGGAGGATAATCAAGGATATGGATAGGGAGGGGGATTGGTGTCTAAGGTGAATGTTCCTTAGGTAGGATCATTGAGGAAGTGACTTAAAGAAGAGATAATGGAGTCTAGCAAAACAGTTTTTGCCATTAGCGTTTTCTTGATCCCAGAGGAATCAGTCTCGTTGGTCAATTGCGAGGGACAATTTAGGGAATCAAGAAGCAAACAGAAAATATATTGAGCAACTGTACAAGGTTCAGAGAACTGACCCCTCTCGAACTACCTTTCTCGCCAAAACTAGACAATAGCTGAAGCATAGTGATTCAGGTCAGCTGTATCTAGGGTTGGCTTATCGAGAATTGGTTTCTTTATTTCGCATACTCACTCGCCGATCAGAGAGAGCGTGCAGAATGATGGGAGCCATTTCTCGACCAGCCAACCCTAGTTGTATTCCCACCTCCAGTTCACAAGCTGATCCAGCAGGGGATAAGCATGCGAACAGAGGAAGGGGGCGAGCAACGATTGGGTAATCGAATTAGAGCGCTGATGGGTAAAGAGTCCCTGGGGCTGAGTGTCGTTTTGCATGCGTTTCTTCATTGTCCATGCTCTGTAGTGGGTCGGAAAGGCTAGAGAGATTAAGCTGCAACTTCTTGCAATGCTGCCCTAGGTCAGATTGCTCTGATTGGACGTAGAAAAACGCGAAAGAAGGTCGAAAAGTGTTCCAAATGCGTTCGCAAGAGTGTAGTTCGATAGGCAGCTTGTCTACAATCACAATGAAAGCTCCCCTGGGCGTATTCAGCTTTGTTTTGAAAGGTTGCGCTCTAATAAATCGAGCGGCGAAAATTGATGAGCAGCAACATCAAAACTATTCAGGATAGGAAGCTGTTATGTTTTTCCAAATGTGTATCTAGAAGAAATCGTCGAAATAGGAGTGACTGGTCACTCTTTTCTCGTCAGGACGAGGAAAATTGGCGGAAATACAGTGTGGCAACAACGGAAATCGCGCCGGAAAGGTTGGAAATAGGCGAAAACAAAGTTGTGGGTGCACTGAACTTGCCTCATCCTGGACAGAACACTGTTATCTTCTCCGTATTTTACATTTTATCTACTCAGTCAGAGACGACAGTTAGTCTAGCGAAATGAGATTTCTTCCCTGGACGACATGATGCGTTGCGTTTCAGGGGATCTTCAATAGCGAATAATTGGTTGGATGATTGATTGATATCTGCTTTTCTTTTATAACAAACAAACTGCATTGATCTGAGTGAATGAAACTTCTAGAAAAACTTTAGCTTCGAAATTACAATATAAGAGCGCATCAGAAATGGAATACGCCAGAAATGATGACGCCTTTGATATTTTAGAATAGCCTCAACAAAGATATTCTTCGCTGAAAACTGAACGATGATTCGAAATAGGGGGATAGTCTCAACAAACGGTGAATTCGCTCTTCTAGAAGGCGAGGCGGCTTGCACGTTTGATAGGGTAAATATGTGTGAGGGTGAAGTGTTTGAGGGAGGGATCAAGTTAAGGGGATCGGGAGGGAAAAGTTGAAGAGGAGAAAGGTTGGAAGATCGGTGGTAATGAACTAGCAAAACAGAGACCATCTGGGAGTGAGAGTGCGGGGAAAGGTTCTTGATCTACACTAATTACTGTCAGTTGAGACCCTGTTTCAATGATGATGATTAAACTTTGATTCGTTTTGTTAGAACAGGTTCGGATATGTTTCAAGCATTCGTCAATTTGGAAACGGAGATGACGAAATAGTCAGTAGAAGGTAAACGTTTAGCAAAATAATTCGAATTTTATCGAGATCATCGGAGAATTTTGAGTCTTCGGATAATAAAATATAGTTCGAAATAGCTCAAATCACCCTAGATAAACAAATATTCGTAGTAATCGCAGTCTCGCCAAAGAATGCCATTACTATTCTAATACAGACTGGTCATCGCTGATAAAAATATTCCTGCACTTTTTCTGCGCAAACATCTCTCACGCCAATCAACAACTGCGTGGAGAAATAGATGACCGAAGAATCAACGAAGTTGCTTTGGTATTTGCTTTGCTGGTATTTGGTATTTTGGAATTTTGTTTTGCTGGTATTTGCTTTGCAAACTGTAACGGTAAAAAGGAACTGTACTGAGCCCCCTTAACGATAACTGAACCATTTTTGAGCAGTGAACCACTGAGAATAAGGAACTGTCCTGAGACCCTTAGCGATAACTAATTCATTTTTGAGCAAGGAACCACTGAAAATAAGGAACTATCCTGAGACCCTTAGCGATAACTGAACCATTTTAGAGCAATGAACCACCGAGAACACCAGTGATCATTATGATTGAAAATCCTGCTTCTTTGCGCCGGACCATGACCGTTTGAAGAGGTCCGGGGCAGGACAAAAAGAATGAAGGGATTGAGAGCCAATGGGGAGGCTCTTGAGGACCTTAGTGGTGGTCATCAACAGCTTGTTTTCTAATGCGTGAGCAATGCTCTTGTCTCTTCATTCTGCCTTACTTCTCGTCAGTTACAGAAGAAAAGAAAGGGTGCTAAACGATCAGAAAACTACAGCAAAAGCTGTTCTTTTGGACGCGAAAAAGGACAAATCGTAGCATCGTTTGCACAGCAGCGCCTGTTTCGAAACGCGTGTAGGAAGCTGCTCTCTCGAGAAATGTTGGAAAAGATGAAAAACTCATAACGGGCCAAGGTGGAGCATTCATAAGGGGTAGAAACTCATATTCGCCAGATTTTGAGCGTTTTATTGCAAACCCGCGTGCGTGATTCAGGAGAAGGGTTGACAGAATGAAGATTGAGTTTCTTCATCTTGTTTTGTCTCTCTTCAGTAAGACCGGTGAGAGGCAACGGAGAATGAAGAGGCGGCCCAGGAGAAGAATGGGAAAGAGTGCCTACGTAAAGGAACTCCCTTCGTCCCCCGGAAGGAAGGAAGCGATTTCGCGCGTAGAAACTTTTTCCGTGCAATACCAGAACGGAAACGGAGTATACAGAATGGAGGTTCTGACCATTGAACAACTTTCTCTCATCTGCGCGCCGCGCAGCAAAAAGTTCTCGCGAATGCCTTCGAACAGAGTGGGATCTGACGAGAGATAAGGCAAAATGAAGAGACGAGAAGATGGTTCAAAAAAGGGGGATCGCACACAATGCACGCGATAGAAGAGAGATGAGAGGCAGGGAAGGGAGAAAGAGCAGGGGGATTCGAGAGAGCGCAGACAGCGAATTGGGGACAAAGAAGATGGAGAAAGTTATGCCATGCATCGATGATGGCGGATTCTTCTTATGGAATGAGGAAGGATGGGAGGGTTGAGGGGAGAAAAAGAGACTTCCCTGTTTCCGTTCAAATGATGATGTAGAACAGGGTTTTAGCAGAAATATGGAAGAAAAAAGCTTGAAAATAAGTAAGGATAGGTATGGAGGTTGTGATGCGGTGGAACGGTTCCAGATCTAAAGTTCAGAATTGAGCGGGTGAAACAAAAGAACAGCGCTCGAAATCTGACCAGTTCACAAGTTCGCACTGTAGACGATGGAACGAAGACAATAGTCATACTGTCATCGAACTAGAAGCACCTACGATAGTGAGGAACGGAGAGAGATCGTGCGAATTGGAGACAGCGACGGTGGTAGAGACAATAGGCAGAAGTTAGAGGAAGAGAATGGAGGAAGGGGAGCAAGTTTCGAGCGCTTAGGAGCAGGAAGAGCACCAGGAAGTTTTTGTGAATTTGTGTTCTGGCAGGTAAATTTCAGATGTGCTTCACAGGTTTCATTTCAGATGAGAACATGATATTGGGGCAATAAAGGTCAGGGATATTTTGTAAATAAACATTTAAAATATTGTCACTTCGGGATAACAGTGATCAGAGACGCGAATGCAATGTCAACTGTCGTCGCCAAGGAAGATTCCTTTTTGCTTCACTAAAATGCAAACCGAATACGTTTCACGAAAAGCTAGCGTCAATCTCGTTCTCCATCTAGTATTGCAAAAATATCAGTTATCGTAACCTACGACCCCGAGTGCGAAAGTAACAGCACTGTGCGGTGACAACAACAGTGATCCCATTTCTACAATTGTCATCGACAAATCAGGCAATTGCAGCATGAAATATGAGCACGATAGTCACCGTGACCTACGACCCGGGAGAAAGTAACAGTACTGTGCGGTACCGATGCGAAAACACGACGATAGAAAGCGACCCATCATCCAGGGGAGTAGTGTCTCTTCACTTTGCCTTATCTCTCGTCGATCAGAGAAACGAGAGAGCATGGTGAACAGAGAGAGTCAGACGATCCAGAGGAGTAGTGGTGAGGGGAGGTGAAACACGTTCTCCCTTTCTCTTCCTCCTCCTACCTCGCTCTCTCTTCCTTATTCCTACGAAGGTTCCCGATCGCTATCGCAACGAAGGCAGTGTCTTTTCATGAACCATTGCACGGTTCTCTTCGATTTGCGTGCTCTCTCGCACTGTCTCTATAGACACGAGCTATGTGGCCTACTAGGAGTGTCTCTAGGTGGTCTAGTAGGAGGGTAGAAACACTAGGTGGCCTACTAGGAAGTGCTCTAGTAGGACGGAAGCCTAGTAGGACGGAAGAGCCTCAGATTTGCACTAGGTGACCTAGTAGGAATCGAGTCAAAAGGGTCATTCACTAGGTGGCCTAGTAGGAATTCAATACCAGAGTAATCGCTAATGAAGTCTTTTTCTTTTCGGCGAAAGGCGTGAGATTCCCTAATGAAGCGCGAAGCAAATAGATAGAGTTGGCAACAGTGCAGGAGGTCGCAGTTGGATCACGAAAACTTGTGAATGTCTTGCTCGTTCTGACATGAAACAGGCAAATACTGCGACAGAGAGGATGGTGTGAGCAGATAATGGGAGGGTTTAGGAACCGGAGAAAAAGAGGGACAAAGTCGGTTCGGGCTAATCCGGTGCTTTGTCGCAACACACTAAATACAACTGAGCAAAGTAGACTCAAAAGAATGATCAGGGAATGAACTTTAGAAAAAGAGACAAAGTCTAATCCATTCACGTATCGTGCTGAGCAAAAAATAGAAGACTCAAGAGAGGAGCAAGAAAATGAGCAGACAATGAAGCGTGGATTGAGTTTCACAGTGCGCATTTGAGCAGTGGAGATAAATGAAAAGCGATGGACAATCGTTATCCGAATGAAAAATACAATATTAATAAATCTAGTAAATTTCCGATAGATCAATGCAGTTTCGAGTAGCGCTCTTGTCAACGAAACCGGACACGCGCATTGACAGTTCGCCGAGACAGGAACTGTGCTCCTATTAATACACCTTCATTGACCCTTCCTCTCTCACAATTAGTGAATTTATGGTAGATTGGCTCTGTTTCGAGTACCCTTGTTTAACCGGACACGCGCATTGACAGTTCGCCGAGACAGGAACTGTGCTCCTATTAATACACCTTCATTGACCCTTCCTCTCTCACAATTAGTGAATTTATGGTAGATTGGCTCTGTTTCGAGTACCCTTGTTTAACCGGACACGCGCATTGACAGTTCGCCGAGACGGGAGCTACATCAGACTGAAGAATAGTATCAGTGAATGGTCAGAGAATGAAGACTCGAATATGTTTCACAGTGCGCATTTGAACACTGATTCTAAACATCAGACAGTTGACGGTACCACAGTGTGATATAAAATAAAATCTCGCCAAACCTAGTATTTCCGATAGATCAATTCAGTTTCGAGTAGCGCCCTCCTGTTTACGGAACCGGACATTGACAGGTCACCGAGACAGGAACAGTGCACCTATTATTACCATTTCCTCTCTCAGCATTTCGGCGCAATGCAGACTGGAGAACAGAATAAACTATTGGTAGGGCAATGTAGAATCGGTTGTGTTTCACATCGCTCATTAGAGCAGTGGAGCTGGGATAAAGGCAATCGTAGGAGCAGTAGTCTGCTATAAAGTAATATCTAGAACAACTCCAATAGGCCAATTCAGTTTCGAGCAGCTCCCTTTTGTTTGCGGAACCGGACACGCTTTGCATTGACAGGTCACCGAGACAGGAACAGTGCACCTATTATTACCATTTCCTCTCTCAGCATTTCGGCGCAATGCAGACTGGAGAACAGAATAAACTATTGGTAGGGCAATGTAGAATCGGTTGTGTTTCACATCGCTCATTAGAGCAGTGGAGCTGGGATAAAGGCAATCGTAGGAGCAGTAGTCTGCTATAAAGTAATATCTAGAACAACTCCAATAGGCCAATTCAGTTTCGAGCAGCTCCCTTTTGTTTGCGGAACCGGACACGCTTTGCATTGACAGGTCACCGAGACAGGAACAGTGCACCTATTATTACCATTTCCTCTCTCAGCATTTCGGCGCAATGCAGACTGGAGAACAGAATAAACTATTGGTAGGGCAATGTAGAATCGGTTGTGTTTCACATCGCTCATTAGAGCAGTGGAGCTGGGATAAAGGCAATCGTAGGAGCAGTAGTCTGCTATAAAGTAATATCTAGAACAACTCCAATAGGCCAATTCAGTTTCGAGCAGCTCCCTTTTGTTTGCGGAACCGGACACGCTTTGCATTGACAGGTCACCGAGACAGGAACAGTGCACCTATTATTACCATTTCCTCTCTCAGCATTTCGGCGCAATGCAGACTGGAGAACAGAATAAACTATTGGTAGGGCAATGTAGAATCGGTTGTGTTTCACATCGCTCATTAGAGCAGTGGAGCTGGGATAAAGGCAATCGTAGGAGCAGTAGTCTGCTATAAAGTAATATCTAGAACAACTCCAATAGGCCAATTCAGTTTCGAGCAGCTCCCTTTTGTTTGCGGAACCGGACACGCTTTGCATTGACAGGTCACCGAGACAGGAACAGTGCACCTATTATTACCATTTCCTCTCTCAGCATTTCGGCGCAATGCAGACTGGAGAACAGAATAAACTATTGGTAGGGCAATGTAGAATCGGTTGTGTTTCACATCGCTCATTAGAGCAGTGGAGCTGGGATAAAGGCAATCGTAGGAGCAGTAGTCTGCTATAAAGTAATATCTAGAACAACTCCAATAGGCCAATTCAGTTTCGAGCAGCTCCCTTTTGTTTGCGGAACCGGACACGCTTTGCATTGACAGGTCACCGAGACAAAGGAACTGTGCACCTATTATTACCTCTTCCCATCCACACTCTCTCGATTGCACACACTCTCTCGCCGATCAGACAGAGCGAGAGAGCAGGGCGAATGGAGAGACGGGGCATGATTGTTCCCCTCCCTACCTGACTTCCCCCTCTCCATTCACGTAGTGCAACACACACAACGGGAGGTGTGTGTACAGTCGACGAATACTAATTAGTTGATCTACACCACGACTAGGCCTACGAATACCAATAGGCGTCATTGCTACACCACGACGAGAGGGACCTATTCCAATCAGCGCCCTTACTACACCACGACTAGGGCGACGAATACGAGCCTACACCACCACCGTATCCACGTGAGGCACGCAAGATAAAAAAGAAGAAGAACTTCATGAAGTGGTATCGAATTCCGCCCATCTCAATGGCATTTCAGATCGGCGGACTAGAGGGTGGTCGTGTCTCTCCATCTTGCCTTGTCTCTCGTCGGCTAGAGAAGGAGAGAGAGCATGGTGGAATGAGAGCGACAGAGAAGAGAAGGAGGGGATGGCAAACAGTTCGGCTTCTTCTTTCTTCTGCTTCTTTCTTCTGCTTCTTTCTTCCGATCAACTTCCTTTGCCTGTCTCAGGATGGCGCTCCCTTTTCACTCTACGTGAAATGGATCTACGATGTGCTTGAATGCACGGCAATCAAAGTCAGGGAGAAGACCATAAATGGCAGGGTGCAACTGATTTCGGAGAAAGCTCATCTGATCAACTTCCTTTACCTGTCTCAGGATGGCGCTCCCTTTGCAATCTGCGTGATATGGATCGAAATGTGATAGAATACACGAAGATCAAAGTGAAAGAGACGACGATAAACAGCCGGGAGCAACTACTTTCGGATAAAGTTCATCTGATCAACTTCCCCTGCCTCTCCCTATCTATGGATGGCGCTCCCTTTTCACTACGTGAAATGAATCTAGAAGCATGACTATCGACGAAGTAACGGTATTTGAAATAGACGTTCACGGAAGTTTAATCCTTACGGAACTCCCATCTATGGCTAGTGAGCAAGAACAGCTTCCAAAATCGGATGATGTGCCTACTGACAAGGTACAGACGGAGCTCATGGAATGAAAAAAAGTGCATGGGAGTAGTGCGCTTCAGGAATCCACCTTCTTTGTGAGCAGTGCCGATGTGTTTGCTTGTTTTGCCCACGGCGCTTCTTTGCCTAGCACGCACGAGCAAAAGGAGGTAGATGATCAATATCGTCAATTTCTTGGATAGACTAAAATCAGTGCAGGAAGGTTTTAAATCGGCTGAAATTCACTAAATCATCAAAGGATCGATGAACCGGCCTAACTTTGATACATCCATCGTCGATAATTTTTTTTGAAAAATTGGTCAGCTTTTGGTTAGCGGTCGCCAGAATGAGCACATCAACTAAATACGATAATAATGGTAAAGTGAAACAGCCGGAAAGACATAATCGGGTTGATAACAGGCGCTGAAAAAGCCGAGGAAATATAATCGGTTGAGTTTCACTGCCTCGTCAAAGGGTCGGCGAGCAGGTTTGGCTTTGATGCGGTTCCCATTACGAAGAATAATATCAAAAAAAAATGTCGTGATCGTCACGGTGGGCACTACAAACATGTCTACAGTATATGGGATGGTAAAAATTTTATCAGCGAACCGCTCCGCTCGCGAGTTGAGAGTCGGGAATGAGTCTGAACGAGCATGTACTCTCTACTCTACTCTAGAAAGCTCTAGAGTGACTCAACAAATGATTGCAAAGCGCAGCAGCCGGGAGAACAGGATTGGTATGATAACAGGCGCCGAATAAACTATAGTTCAATAGATTGGGTAAAAATTAGGTGAGTTTCACTCAATCGTCAATGCGTCGGTGAGCCGGTCTACTTTAAAGGAGGCGTATCACGAACCGCGCGGGCGACTATGCAAAGTGAGGAATGAGAGGGCGCGCTCTCCTCATTTTGCATACTCTCTCGCTCATTGCCGGATCTTCAGGGTCATTTGGAACGCAGCCAAATGCTTATAACTCGGTTTAAAAATGGATGTACGACTTTCAAACTTCGGGATTCTAATATCGTTCTAGATTCCAATCGGATCATGTTCTCAAAAACATCAACTAATTTTTCATGATACGCCTCCTTTAATGTATGTTTCGTAGCAGATCGAGCAACAATTAATACTATTTTGGTGTACGCGTGATTAGCGATCGCTATGCTGACACCAGCAAACGTGCCGAGAATGGACAAGAAGGTCCAAAAATGATTACAAAAAACAGCACAGGATCGGGTTGTGCTGATAACAAGACCCGGGCATTGCTCACTGTTAGTGGAAAGGGGCTTGCATTCAAGCGAGCCATTCTTGCATGAACAACCGCAATAGAGGCGAGAAGGAGTATTCAGTCATCAATTCTGGTAGGATCACCATGAAAGATCATTGAGGAACAAAGCGCATATTGAAATATCTACGTACTGGATGGAAGAAGCATTGAATCCACACAGATCGCAGATCAGACACAGACAATGTGCATTGAGAGAGGTCAATGGAGTCAGTTCGTGACTAGGGTTCTCTTAATGGAATTGAATTCCAATGGATTTCCAATAGAGTTTCCAGTACCTCATCATTCACCACACTCTCTCGCAACCAGAGCAGTCAAATCCCTTTGTTCCTCTTATTGGAATTCCGGAATCAATTCCAACAAGAGAACTCTATTCGTGACACTACCTCACGCAATCTTTAATTGCTAGCCTATTCACGATTCGGCGCCAGGTAAAGAGCAAACAATGAAGGGAAATTCAACTAAGTTTGCTCATTGCGAAACGATTCGAACCAAGACTTTGAAATACGGGTTCTCTTCATTTTGCACACTCTCTCGTCTCTCTGACCGATTAGAGAGCGCGTGAAATGAAGAGATTTCTTGCCATCCATAATCTAAAGTTGATTCGATCAAGGAAGAATCGGTCACTTGAAATCCTCACAATTTCCGAGAGTGAATCATGCAACTGTGAAATCGGGCTGGTTAGAAATCGAAGTGAGAGGAGGGTGAAATGGCGAAATGGATGGGACTATCCAGTACAAGGCAAGCCATGGCTACTAATGGATCTGTCCATTAGCGTGGATCCATTAGTGCCACGAAATCATGGGGAAAGTGATTTATCTCACGCAGATCTGGAGATGGTTTGATTTCGAAGGACAAGCAAGACAGTTTTGTTAAAAACGTTTTTCGTCCTACAACGGGCAAAGATTGCCATAGGCCAAGGCTCAATAGGATAAAGTTATAGTAAAGCGTACTTCGATATTCTTGAATCACAATTTGTGCAAGAAGAATTTCGAAGTATGCTTCGCTAAAACTTCATCTAATTGTGAATTTTCTGTTGGCAATTTTTGCCGCACTCCTGAAAATTATAAATACAAATGTGAGTCTCACTGATCTTTCTGATTCGAACGTACTAAATGAACGAAAATATAAATACATTCGAACTCTTCCTATCCACGACACGCCACAAAAAAAACTGAGTGCGCAATTCCGAGCGAGCATCAACGCACAGATCCATCCTGACTCTTCCTACTCCTCTCTACTGTACAAACCCTCTCTGTTTTGGCGCTTCGTCCACATAAAATCTGTCCATAATCCCGCGCAAACAACAGAAAAATGCGCGCGCACATCAGAGGAGAGCAATTATGAGATTGCCACTGAGTTCTGGGGAGCATTCCTGGCTTTTTTCAGTATTCCAGAGTTGGAACTAAACTAACGTCAAAAAAGCAGATCCAGCATACGTTTCACGATTAGTTCAAGTAGGGCAATAGTTTGAATCTAGCAATATTTCATGAATTTCCAGTTTAAAATTCAACAAATATCCAACAAAATATACATATAAAATTAACGCGATCTATTCGCTGGCATGTGGCCCGGAAACGACTCTCCGAACTGGTATTGTTCAGACCTCCCCAATCTGGCTAATATTGTCATTATTATTATTGCTCTGAGGAGGGGCGCACTTGAGGAGGAGAATGCTCAGAATCTCTTCATTTTGCTTGTTTTCTTGCTCTGTCTCACCCGAAGACACGGGACCATTTGAATCAGAGAACAATGCAAGTGGTTTGGAAATAGTTCCTGCCTTGTTCCTAGGAAAGATTATAGGTTCTTCCGCGATATTTTACAGTAGTACGACGAGGGAGCGACACACCAAAACTGTTTCAAAATTTTACGCACTCCTCATTTTACATGTTCTCTCGCCAGTCAGAAAGACCGAGAGAACGTTTCAAAATGAGGAGTGCGTTAAATTTTTGGGCAGCCTTGGGACTATAGTGGCTGAAGGAAGTGTTCACAAAAATTAAGAAAGGTCATGGTAAATCGGGGATGACAAAAACGAAGGTGTTTGACTATGGAATATGTTCAGGTGTTGGTTACCATCAAGTGAAAAATATGAGCCAAGCAATGGAACACCTCATTTGCATATTAGAATCAATATTAGGAAAAATGGTGAAAAACACCGAGTTGGAGGGAAGTGTTTTTGAATAACAAGGGAGGATGTATATATTTTGACCCCGTTCAAAAGTGGGATGTGTTCTTTAATAGTTTTGGCATCGTTAGGAATCAACACTTGCATACTTTTCCATACTCATTCGCTCACTACGTCCGCCCAAAGATTTCGAAAAATCGTGAAATGGCACTTCCTTCAGCTTCTCTACTTGGGACCCATATCTTGAACACGAGTCATCTATTGACAAGACATTAGGAATTCACAGAAGTAAGTGTGCCGATTACGCTGTATTTGCTCACATTTTACCCACAAAAAACCGTCACAGCATAGCTGATCATTAGTCTCGCGCTCAGTAGTTGAGCACGGCGCGAAACGTCTACAGAAAGTAAGATGTTAGAGTTGTTGCGCAAACTGAGAGGAAAGGTCGAGAGTTCAACATCAGAGGCAAGACAATTATTCGAAAATGATTCCCACTACGAAAAGTTCTTTAGAATGCGGCTAATCTACTCTACCACCTGAAAAGAGGCGCCACTATTTGAAACTTTAGTGTCTAGAAGGATCGGCTCAAGTTCTCGAACGCGAACGTGAACTGACATTCGGGTGATCGTGTCTCTGACCGATGAGAAAGAAGGTGAACTGTAGAGACGATCATCCTAATTTGCTCTGAAGGCGCACTTCCTACCGACATTGTTTGGCTTCTATTTATTTTCGGAGAAAGATACCGACAGTGAGCGACCGAAAGCGAGTGAGCTGAAGAGACGACCATCCGAACTCTAGTGGACAAGAGTCGATCCTACGCGAATGCAGAACACCAAAGATTGACGGGGGAAACGATTGTTGTCTTTGCGAGAGAAGAGAGGAGGAGGCAATCAAAGCGTTAGATTCTAGAGTAGACCTGTGAAGAATCTCTTCGTTCTTCATGCTCACTCATCGGTCAGAGAGACGAGAGAGCACGCGGAATGGAGAGACGGATTCTTCATCCTGACAGCCCTAGAGAAGGAATTCACACTCTCAAGAGCCTCTCTTCGATCAGTGATTCCTCTCTCGATTCACTCCGATCCATGAACTATCTGTTCAAGAGTTGGCCTGATCAAGAGGCTAAAACGAGCGAATAAGAGCAAGTACGCGAGATCGCTGCCAAATACAGTTCTTGTTGCTATGCAAACTGTGACGGGGTTCAGTAGCGCACTCTATTCTTGTGTGCAATAGAAATTATTCACACTCGGCGAGCAATCGAAGTCTTAACCAGAGTTTGAGCTAATGGCTCGAAACTCTCTGATGATAAATCGATCTGACATCTACCCGTCTTCCCCTCTTGTCCACTCCTAAGCTTCACTAAGAAGACTACAGTATTACTCTACAGTTTTTGTCAAAAAGTACAACTAAGCCATTCCACTGGCTAAGAAAGCCAATCAGCAGAAAACTGCGCGCAAGGTGAAATCGCGTGCTTTCAGGCAAACACAAAATTTCGTGTGCTGTTGTGCCGCTCATTATTTGCGATTATCTAACCCATTGATTGTTAGCTAAGCAGATTGGAAGGGATAGCAGATGCGCGCATTTCGAAAATAAAGCTAACACTATCCGGATAATCACAACATTCAGCTGGAGGTGACTGCTACGATCAATCATACTTTTCGAATGCTCCTTTTTTCCTTTTGTTTTTTTTGTAAGGGGAAGAAAGCTTCTGCTCAATGTTTGTTTTCTGTTTCAATGTGAATTATTGAAACAGTGAAATTCAGTTTCGAGCAGCTCCCTTTTGTTTGCGGAACCGGACACGCTTTGCATTGACAGGTCAACGAGACAGGAACAGTGCACCTATTATTACCATTTCCTCTCTCAGCATTTCGGCGCAATGCAGACTGGAGAACAGAATAAACTATTGGTAGGGCAATGTAGAATCGGTTGTGTTTCACATCGCTCATTAGAGCAGTGGAGCTGGGATAAAGGCAATCGTAGGAGCAGTAGTCTGCTATAAAGTAATATCTAGAACAACTCCAATAGGCCAATTCAGTTTCGAGCAGCTCCCTTTTGTTTGCGGAACCGGACACGCTTTGCATTGACAGGTCACCGAGACAAAGGAACTGTGCACCTATTATTACCTCTTCCCATCCACACTCTCTCGATTGCACACACTCTCTCGCCGATCAGACAGAGCGAGAGAGCAGGGCGAATGGAGAGACGGGGCATGATTGTTCCCCTCCCTACCTGACTTCCCCCTCTCCATTCACGTAGTGAAACACACACAACGGGAGGTGTGTGTACAGTCGACGAATACTAATTAGTTGATCTACACCACGACTAGGCCTACGAATACCAATAGGCGACATTGCTACACCACGACGAGAGGGACCTATTCCAATCAGCGCCCTTACTACACCACGACTAGGGCGACGAATACGAGCCTACACCACCACCGTATCCACGTGAGGCACGCAAGATAAAAAAGAAGAAGAACTTCATGAAGTGGTATCGAATTCCGCCCATCTCAATGGCATTTCAGATCGGCGGACTAGACTGGGGAGGGGAGAGTAGTGTCTCTTCATTTTGCCTTGTCTCTCGCCAGTCGGAGGAGGAGAGAGACCATGGCGGAATGTGAGAGGCAGAGAGGAGGAGGAGGGGATGGCAAACAGTTCGGCTTCTTCTTTCTTCTGCTTCTTTCTGATCAACTTCCTTTGCCTGTCTCTCAGGATGGCGCTCCCTTTTCCCTCTACGTGATATGGATCTACGATGTGCTTGAATGAACGGCGGAGGCAAAGAGGAGGCCATAAATGGCAGGGTGCAACTGATTTCGAAACGAGTTCATCTGATGAACTTCCCATTGCCTGTCTCGGGATGGCGCTCCCTTTTCACTCTACGTGAAACGGATCGACAATGAGAGAAAAAATACGAAGATCAAAGCCAAAGAGAAAACCATAAGGCAGGGTGCAACTAATTTCGGATAAAGTTCATGTGATCAACTTCCCATCTCTCTCTCGCTCTCTGGATGGAGTGTCGGTTAGCGAAAATTCAGACAGCATGGCATATCCGTCTCTGACTAGTGCAATGCTATGGGAACAGCCTAGTTGATAGACTAGAAACGCCATACATGAGAGGAGGACGCTTCAAGAATTCACCTTCTTCTCCGTGATCAGTGCCGATGTGTTTGCTTGTTTTGCCAACGGCGCTTCTTTGCCTAGCACGCACGAGCAAAACGGAGCTGATTGATCAATAACAACGATTTCTTGGACGCCCAGAAAATATGGGCGAAATCTGAATTATAATTATATTAATGGGTTGAGTTTCAGAAAATCGTCAAAGATTGGCGTGCCAGCCAAGTTTGATTCCTTGTGGTTCGCCGCTCAGAGCTCAAAAATAATTGCGTATGTTTTATCAGTGTTAGGCTAGTGATCATCAGGCTGAACACAGCAAACTTCCCGGATCAAGCATATACTTTAGTGGTAATCGCAAGGGCAGCAAAAATTAAGAAAATTTCTTAATTCTTTTAATCTAGATCTTACAAAGAGCATCCCGTGGAACAGGATAGGGATGATAAAAGGACTCGGGCAGGACGTTGGCCACTGTTGGTGGCAGGGGCTTGCATTCAAACGAGTCATTCAGGCGTGTGAGGTGTTTGAGCATACCTTACAATGCCAACCGTAGATGTTGGATCGATGTTTGAGTCATCAATTCTGGAGAGCATCTTTAATGCACCATTGCGCATATTGAAAGACATTGGATCAAGGAAGTACTGAATCACCTCAGTTTGCTAATCGGACGCACACATAATGCACTTGTGAGAGGTCAACGAAGTCAGTTCGTGACACTACCTCACGCAATCTTTAATTGCTAGCCTATTCACGATTCGGCGCCAGGTAAAGGGCAAACAATGAAAGGAAATTCAACTAAGTTTGCTCATTGCGAAACGATTCGAGACTGAGGGATGATTCGATCAAGGGACGATCCTGGTTCGAAACGGTGGATCCTAAAACTCTTACCGCGGAGAAAGTGCACAAAATGAAGAGACGACGATTACGAATTCCAAATCCTTGCAATAAAATGGAACTGAATTTCGCGAGAGTGAATCATGCAACTGTGAAATCGGGCTGGTTAGAGATCGAAGTGAGAGGAGGCCGAAATGGTGAAACTCTCCTCACTTCGCGTGCTCTCTCGTCTCCCTGACCAGTGAAAGGATGTGTAAAATGAAGAAACCATTTCTAGCCAAGTCATCCCTAGCGAAATGGTGAAATGGATGGGACTATCCAGTACAAGGCAATACAGCCATGGCTACTAATGGATCTGTCCATTAGCATGGATCCATTAGTGCCACGAAATCAGAGGAAAGTGATTTATCTTGTGCAGATCCGGAGATGGTTTGATTTCGAAGGACATAAAAAATGTTTTTTATAAATATTATAGTTCTCCTCTATACCCGGCAAAGATTGTCATAAGCCAAGGCTCAATAAGAAAGTTATAGTGAAACTCACTTCGACAGTCTTGAATCTCAATTTGTGCAAGAAGAATTTCGAAGTATGCTTCACTAAAACTTCATCTAATTGTGAATTTTCTGTTGGCAATCTTTGCCACACTCCTGGAAATTATAAATACAAATGTGAGTCCCACTGATCTTTCTGATTCGGACGTACTAAATAAACGAAAATAAAAATACATTAGAACTCTTCCTATCCACGACACGCCACAAAAAAAAACTGAGTGCGCAATTCCGAGCGAGCATCAACGCACAGATCCATCCTGACTCTTCCTACTCCTCTCTACTGTACATACTCGCTCTGTTTTGGCGCTTCGTCCATATAAAATCTGTCCATAATCCCGCGCAAACAACAGAAAAAAGCGCGCGTGCATCAGAGGAGAGCAATTATGAGATTGCCTTTGAGTTCTGGGGATCATTCCCGGCTATTTCAGTATTCCAGAGTTGGAACTAAACTAACGTTAAAAAACAGATTTCACGATTAGTTCAAGTAGGGCAATCTTGCAATATTTCATGAATTTCCAGTTTAACACGGGAATCGCGAGACAACGAAGCAATGCCGGAACAACTTGCAAAAAGTTGCTCCGATTTCGACCAAACTTTTATGGGGGAATATGCTAGGGACACTATTTTAAAAAATATAAGGCATTTGTCCCAGAACCGGCTTTTAGGAAATATCCGGCTCTGGACCAGGCTCTGATGTATCTCGGCTCCTAGAAGTGTTAGAGAGTTGGGCCCGGGCTCAAAAAATGCGGAAAATTTTTCTAAACATATTTCCAATTTTGACTTTGAAAATCAAAAAAATTTCAAAAAAGTTATGAGTGAAAAACTGAAAAAATAATCATATTTATTTTTTCTTGTATATCACGCAGGTCGAACGCATGGATTTTTATTGCATAATTTGGAAGTGCATGTCCATATATATCTACAAAAAAAATTTCATGGAAATCGGGTGTGGTTGGAATTTGCTACATCTCCTCAAATGTGACAAAATCACTGTTTTGACTGAATTGCGGTGAAGCAGATGCCGGGTATTTATCGCAATCTAGCCAAATATGGCTCAAATAGTATTAAAACGCCATATTACGAATATTTATCACGATTGGAATCATAACCCCCACCATCATTTTTTCGGACCATGACCCGGGGTTCATGCCTCAAAACTGGCCCATGACCATGAACCCGGGGTCATGGTCCAAAATAGACATGAAAAGTCATGTTCGAGAAACTTCAATTGCTATACACTGGTGTGTTGCCTAGTCCCCAAGAAAATTTCCACCGCAGGAAATTCCGTAATCCAAAGCCGCGATAATGAGAACTGATTTTTTAAAAGAAAAACTTGATATTTATTTTAACAAACCAATTTGCGATAATCGAAATACGGTTTTTCGGGTGGTGGAAATTTTCTCGAGGACTATGCAACACATCGGCGTATAGCAATTGAAGTTTCTCGAACATGACTTTTCATGTCTATTTTGGACCATGAACCCGGGTTCATGGTCATGGGCCAGTTTCGAGGCATGAACCCCGGGTCATGATCCGAAAAAGTGATGGTGGGGGGTATGATTCCAATCGTGATAAATATTCGTAATATGGCGTTTTAATACTATTTGAGCCATATTTGGCTAGATTGCGATAAATACCCGGCATCTGCTTCACCGCAATTCAGTCAAAACAGTGATTTTGTCACATTTGAGGAGATGTAGCAAATTCCAACCACACCCGATTTCCATGAAATTTTTTTTGTAGATATATATGGATATGCACTTCCAAATTCTGCAATTAAACTCCATGCGTTCGACCTGCGTGATATACAAGTAAAAATAAATATGACTATTTTTTCAGTTTTTCACTCATAACTTTTTTGAAAATTTTCCGATTTTCAAAGTCAAAATTGGAAATATATTTAGAAAAATTTTCCGCATTTTTTGAGCCCGGGAGCAACTTTCTAGCACGTCTGGGAGCCGAGATACACTAGAGCAAGGTCTAAAGCCGGATATTTCCTAATTGCCGGCTCTGGGACAAACAACCCATATTTTTAGAAATAGTGGCTCTAGTATAGTCTCCCATAAAATTTTGGTTGAAATCGGGACAACTTTTGCAAGTTGTTCTCAAAGAGCTCATTTTTGCTTCATTCTCTCGCGATACACGTGTTAAAATTCAACAAATACTCAGTAAAAATAGCCAGATAAAATGAACGTGATCTATCCGCTGGCATGTTGTGGCCCGGAAACGACTCTCCGAACTGGTATTGTTCAGACGTCCCCAATCTGGCTATTATTGTCATTATTATTATTGCTCTGAGGAGGAGGAGAATGCTCAGGATCTTTTCATTTTTCTTGTTCTTTTGCTCTGCCTCACCCGAAGACACGGGACCATTTGAATCGGAGAACAATGCAAGTGGTTTGGAAATAGTTCCTGCCTTGTAGGGTTGCCGGTTCGAGACCGAGATCGGGAGTCTCGCACTTGCGAGACTCTCGCACTGACCTCTTCCCTTCTCTGGTTTCTCGTGACTAGTTGCTGACTAGTTGGGGTGGGCGGAGTCTGCGCCAACTAGTTGCTGACAAGTGGTCTGACTAGTAGCTGACTAGTTGGGCGCTGACTAGTTGCTAACTAGCATCCTGACTAGTTGTTTCCCTATCCGCCAGCAACTAGTCACCAACTAGTTAGCAACTAGTCACGAGAAACCAGAGTTGCCTTCCCGGCGAGAGATCATGGCGTTGGAAGAGAGTGCAGATAGAGCAGAAGAATGCGCTCTCTCGTTTTCCCACACTCTCTCGGCTTCTCCTATGGGAAGGGACTGCGGGAGTCTAGCATCCTTGCGAGACTCCTGCACTGGTGCGAGAGTATTGATCTCGAACTTGCAACCCTACTGCCTTGTTCCTAGTAAAGATTATAGTTATATACCCACATCTTGAACAGGAGTCATCTATTGACAAGACATTAGGAAAGCTCAGTAGTAAATGTGCGCAATAACGTTGTATTTGCTCACATTTTACCCACAAAAAAACGGTCACAGCTTAGCTGATCATTAGTCTCGCGCTCAGTAGTTGAGCATACTCGGCCACGGCGCGAAACGTCTACGGAAAGTACACGGAGTTAGCGAGTTGTTGCGCAAACTGAGAGGAAAGGTCGAGAGTTCAACAGCAGAGACAACACAATTATTCGAAAATGATTATCACTACGATAAGTTCTTCAGAATGCGGCTAATCTACTCTATCACCTGAAGACACGAAGAAAAGAGGCGCCACTATTTCAAACTTTAGTGTCGAGAAAGATCGGCTCAAGTTCTCGAACGCGAACGTGAACTGACATACGGGTGATCGTGACTATGAGAAAGAAGGTGAACTGAAGAGACGATCATCCTAATTTGCTCTGAAGGCGCACTTCCTACCGACATTGTTTGGCTTCTATTTATTTTCGGAGAAAGATACCGACAGTGAGCGGCTGAAAGCGAGTGAACTGTAGAGACGATCATCCGAACTCTAGTGGACAAGAGTCGATTCAAAGCGAATGTAGAACACCAAAGATTGACGGGGGAAACGATTGTTGTCTTTGCAAGAAGAGAAGAGGAGGCGATCAAAGCGTTAGATTCTAGAGTAGGCCTGTGAAGAATCTTCGTTCTTCATGCTCACTCATCGGTCAGAGAGACGAGAGAGCACACGGAGTGAAGAGACGGATTCTTCATCCTGACAGCCCTAGAGATGGAGTTCACACTCTCAAGAGCCTCTCTTCGATCAGTGACGCCTCTCTCGATTCACTCCGATCCTTGAACTACGCCCTATCTGTTCAAGAGTTGACCTGATCGAGAGGCTAAAACGAGCGAATAAGAGCAAGTACGCAAGATCGTTGCCAAATACAGTTCTTATTGCTATGCAAACTGTGACGGGGTTCAGTAGCGCACTCTGTTCTTGTGTGTATCGTACGGAATTAAAATTCCGACGCGAGTAACGAAAATTTCGAATTTTTCCAAATTTTTCGGTAAAATTCTAAATCTCTCCAAACACACTTATATATGTCGTGTTTGTGCTTGTTCGATTCCAAAATTGCTACTGTACGGGATTAGTCATTTAAAAAATAAAAAAGTATTTTAATTAATCAATAAATTGAGTTTAAAATTTTGAATTTTCCTGTGTTTAGCAAAAGGGGCGGAGTCTGTGAAAGGCCCAAAATTTTGGGCGACTTTTCCTTTTCTAGCTATTTGCTCTGTTATTGATCCG
>LS487979.1:37233-82298 GCA_900490705.1 Pristionchus arcanus
AACCCATTGATTGTTAGCTAAGCAGATTGGAAGGGATAGCAGATGCGCGCATTTCGAAAATAAAGCTAACACTATCCGGATAATCACAACATTCAGCTGGAGGTGACTGCTACGATCAATCATACTTTTCGAATGCTCCTTTTTTCCTTTTGTTTTTTTTGTAAGGGGAAGAAAGCTTCTGCTCAATGTTTGTTTTCTGTTTCAATGTGAATTATTGAAACAGTGAAACATATGAGCCCGTTCCCGTAAGAATCGAACAAGGGTCGGCACAGTCAAAAAATGTCGATTCTCTCAAACTTTGGGTTCCGGGGTTCTTGAGGGTGCTAAAGACGATGGGCATATTGGTTTTTATCGTCAAGCCTCCGTTGGCTCCAGACGACGTCACGTCGATAGCGATTTTTGCACTATTTCTCGGCTCCAAAAAATGCTAAATTTACGAAAGTAGAGTAATCGGACCAGAATTTTATGGTGAAAACGGCTATCGAATTCATTTTTCCAATTTTTGTAAGATAATTTTTAAAAATCGATTTTTTGACTCGCTGATGCCAGGGCTGAACTTTATGCATGGTTCGATCCTCACTGTCGAGAGGATTCGAAATCTATAATTTGAGCCAAATCGGTGCAACCGTTTTTGGGGGTGCACGCGATTTGTGCAGCAAAAACGGCCTGAGAACGGCGCTCCGTCCCTTAAAAAAAAATAAAAATAAAAATTATTCGCACTCGGTGAGCAATCGAAGTCTTAACCAGAGTTTGAGCTGATGGCTCGAAACTCTCTGATGATAAATCGATCTGACATCTACCCGTCTCCCCCTCTTGTCCACTCTTAAGCTTCACTAAGTAGACTACAGTATAACTCTACAGTTTGTGGCAAAAGGTACAACTAAGCCATTCCACTGGCAAAGAAAGCAAATCAGCAGAAAACAGCACAGGGTGAAATCGCGTGCTTTCAGGCAAACACACAATTTCGTGTTCTGTTGTGCCGCTCATTATTTGCGATTAAATCATCGATTGTTAGCTAAGCAGATTGGAAGGAGATGGAAGGAAGGGATGGCAGGTGGACGCGCATATTTCAAGAAAAGGTAAAGTCAAGGCACTAATCAATATCCTCATGTCCTTAGTCATTGATAATTCACGCATTTAGAGTATACTTGTAGCATTCTTGCTTGGTCCAATAAAATATTTTTCTAAACTGTATCGCATGGCCCGATCGCTTGGCTTCTAAATCTATTTGATTTGACGGAACTGTGAAACCTATCAGTAATGCCAGGCCAAATACCGTGAATGTGAAAGAAACAACACCGAGAACGCAAAACACGAATCCCGGGTAAAACACCCCTTGTAAGTGGCTCGATCAGTATAACCTCTCACTCTCGAGTGTGTGAAAAAGAGACCCTTGAATGGAGCAGTGGTCTGACTCTCTCAATTTACCATGCTCTCTCGCATCTCTGACCGACGAGAGATAAGGCAAAATGGAGAGACGTTGCTTCTTGAATGGCAAGTGGAACTGGTTCGGTCAAGGGTCGAGAGTGAGGGTGGCAGAATGAAGAATTGTCTCTCCATTTTGGTTGTTCTCTCGCTGGTCAGAGCAGCGAGAGAGCGTGCTGATTGAGGAGGGTGCAGAGACAGAGGGCAAAAGTTATGAAAATATGGCGAGCATGAAGTTTTGACTGGAGTCGAGTGAGTGTTTTGGGTTGGTACGCAAAGCGAAGGCCGATCGTTTCTCAGATGAACCCTGGCACTTATCGGCGCCGTGAAACCTACTTGAACAAGAACTTCGTGAATAACGATATCAGGATGAAAAAATCGACTATTCTTTCATCATGGGCGGTATGAGAGAGAAAGAATTGAAGATACGAATTTTTCATCCTGATTGCCTTAGTGATGAAGCTCAATGAGCTAGCCGCATGAATAATCTCGGATAGGTTTCATTAGGATGATAAAGAGAACTAATGCAGCAGTGAATTGTTGAAAACGACTTTTTCATTTTGAAATAAAACCATGTAAGCGCGAGCACATCCTAGGGCGTCGGATTTTCAGAAACGTTTCCGAACCCCCTACAGACACTGACCATCAGGTGACACAGAGCACATGTGTTGCAGAAACTATCGTGAGATTATTTTCCGTTCCACTCGTAGCTGACCTTTGACAAACGTTCGAGGGGCGGAGTTAGGGAAGAGGCCGGGAGGAGGCGGTAGATCAAGTGTCCTCCGCCGCCCTTCCTCCCCCCTTCCTCTCTCCCAGACAATCGATAGCTCGCTAACCAGCACATCTAATTTGCTGAGCATTTCAAACGCACGATACATGGTCGAAATGTAACTGAACAAGCAACGTTCATGGGAGAATAAGCGGAACTGTTGTGACTTCCTTCCATCTGCCTTCAGCTTCCTCGTGATTGTTTTGTGCTCACTAGAGCGTGCGATAATCACTCGCGAATGCTGCTGCAGCGGTCGCGTGATATTCCTACGAAACAACAAAAAAGGCTTTGCGAAAAATAATTATAGCAATTATTGTTTTGATACGAAAATTAGAAAATATCACTGGAATCGTAATAAATGAAGAATCAGAAAACTTGGATTTCCTCGTCATTGTATTCTGCTCACTTCTGCTGTCTTCTGCTCAAGCGTGTGACCTTTCACTGTTTTTTGATGAAAGTATTAGCCGTAGACTCTAAATGACTAAATGATCGGATATGTTTCGCAGAACCGTCAAAAGTCCAAGAGCAAGGACTATTCGATCGTTGTAGGAATCATACCATCAGCAAAAAATTTCTACGGTGACCTTTGCCAGATCCCAGATGGAGTTAATGATTGTTATTACCAACCTTCCTTCAGCTTCCTCGTGATTGTTTTCTGCTGACTGCAGCGTGCGATAATCACTCAGAAACTGCAATAGGCGTTCAATCAAATTGTTAAAAATATGTTTCACTGCTTCGTTAGAAGTCTGAAATGATTGGAAAGATGATTTGATTGCCGAACAACTTCCACAAAAAAAACAAACATGCAGCTAATTATTATTGTTGCAGACTGTCTTTAGCCTCGTGATTGTTTTCTGCCCACTGCAGCGTGCGATAATCACTCGGTATCGGCTGTAAAGGAGCTAAACAAAGAACTGATATCGCGATAATTGTGTTCCCTTGCAGGTGAGATACGTGACTGCAGTGAATAAACAATTAATTATTATCTTTGCTGCAGACATTAACAATATCAGAATATTTTTAATTGCATTTGATCAAATAGCACTGAATTATCACTGATAGAGTTGTCGCTAAATCCCTCTTTCTTACTGATACACAGACACAGATTTCTCCTGGCACCAGTCGATGAAAAGCAGGCGGAAATATCATGAGGAAATATCATGAAATATCTTGGTATCGCTCTCAGGATACATTGAAGATCAGAGATCTTTGCAGTAAATGATCCCTTCAAAGTTCGCGCACATTCTTGTGCCAGGATCGTATTTTCGCTATTTCTCAAATAAATTATCGTGAGGATCAGGGAAAGGCAAACGACTTGTGAGCAGTGATTTCGTCTCTTCATCTTGCTTTATCTCTCGCCAGTCAGATTAACAAAAGAGCATTGAAGAGCGAGAGAGGCAGGCCATACATACCATGGCTGATTATCAAGTTCCCCTCTCCGGGATCGAAATGATGACTAGATGGAGGCGGGGAATCTCGGGGTGGATGATAAAAAAGGCAAGGAAAGATAAGGTGATCTGATAGGGCAACTTGGCAAGAACAATCTCACGATGTTCAAATAGAGCACTTTTTTGTCGTTCTACGTGATCTTACAGTGGCGTAAAATATACCACGCTACTTGCATTGTAGAATTTCTTTATGTGGAAGCACTTTTGCTTGTTCATTATTGTGATCCTTTTGTGATATCAGCGCATTCATAGGCATCAAAAGGTGCGAAAATTCTCCTGCTTTCACTTTACTTCCTCACTAATCTTTGAATCTCTAGCACTTTCCTTTCCATGGGACTTCTCTATCCTAACACCAGGAATTCATTCTCTCACCAATCCCATCATCTCTCTCCCTCTCTTGGTCTGCCCAAATCCCGGCCTTATGCAGTACTTTCGACCCAGAAAAGGCTAAGTGAAAGAGCTGTTCTCCTAAAGGATAACGAGAGGAGTTTCAGCCTGACTTTCTCTCCTTTCTCTCCCCGCTAGTCAACCCAAATTTCGCTTTCCATTACCGCCGCCCAACTCATTCACTTTCTGCGAAGATTTGCCCTCTTCGAAGACAGTTTCGACCACTTCGCTGATTCGTTTTTCCGCCTTTTTCTAAACCCTGAGACCTGAAATTAATTCCAGGATGCTGCTGCGGCTCCTCTGCATTTCGCTGCTACCCGCGCTCATAGCGGGTTAGTTCGGGCGCATCTAGATGTCAAAACAACCATTTCAGCGATCAAAACAACCATTTCAAGCGTCAAAACAACTGAATTTCAGGCCAGGAATTCCAATGCGGCACGGACAAGATCCAGACGGACATTGCGAAGACGGTGGTCCAGTTCAACTGCAAGGATAAAGTTGGTGAGTTGATCTTTGATCTATTATTATTTCAAAGAGTGACCCAAAGGACGATCTACGCTCTAATTCCATCTCTCGTATAGCTTCATAGTGAAGCATAACCGATAGAAATTGAGCCGAAACTCATTTGGATGAAATTTGGTTGACAGCATCGATTTTCGAGTAAGAACAAAAAGCAAGCTATGTACAGTAAAATGCGAATTTCACAAGGCGATTACGATTCGTAAAAAAATCTTCCCCCTTGCAGCCGACATCAACAAGTGCTGCATCTCGCACGACGGCTGCTACGACCAGCAGCAGCCGAGGTTAGCATTGTTATTGTTATTGTTATTGTTATTGTTATTGTTATTTCTTATAGTTTTATCAAACAGTTCAAAAGTATAATCATTATTGAAACTCACTCATGTCTTTGATGGAGTGGTGAAACATACCTGATCAATCTCCGAAATCGAATCTTCTGTAACGTTTGCCCACTTCCTAATACAACTGTACACACCTGTACGCTAATCGGCGGACGGTGTGGTTCAAGAAGATTGGCCGGGTAACGTCTATCAGATTTATTCCCTTGAGTAGTTAACTCAAAGGAAGCCGAACCGACGGACTGAAATTAGCAAATGAAGATAGCCTTCGGCGTCACCAAAGCAAATAACAGTCGCAAGGTTCAGATCAGAGCGGGTGTTCAGAGTAGCACCCGTGTCAGATGGTCAGATTCAGAGTTTGGTCAGAGAAGCAAGTGGAAAACGGATCAAAGATAACGCAGTGGCTATGAACCACTTAGGAATACACGGAGACGAGGTTAAATATAACGATTTATATAAAAAGCCTCAAAAACAATCAATAAACACGCAAAACAAACAAGAGTAAACGAGAAGAACTGGGGAAAATCTATCGATCCTAAAACATTACGAAAATGGACTGATACTCAGCCACGCAGCGAAAATTCAAATTTAAAAGAGAATACGGTAAGTTTGCACTTTACTAGTGTGATAACGATTGTGAAATGATGAAATTTAATTATATTTAATTATTTAATTGCTTATTTAGCATAAATAGGGGGAAAACATGGGGAGATAGCACAGAAACATGAGGATATATCCACTATCCTCTACACGCCCCTCTCCTCTTCAGCGAATGTCCTCATTCGAACTTCGATTTCTTCACCTCCCTGTTGTGACAGTTCCACTTGACGTGTCCAGTCTCATGACAGTAGTGGCAGGGATCATCAGACGATGGAGGTTGAAAGCCGAAAGATCGCTTTCCTCCTCTTGAAGTGCCATATGAACGCTTGGCATGAATCTTCGTCATCTCGACGATCGGCTCGAGAGAGAAATGGGCAGGAATGGGAATTCCATCGACGAGGAATCGGATGGCTGCTTCGAAAGCCTCAGTCGACTCCTTGCGTATCAGCACAAACAGCGTTGAGAACGGGTGATGACTCCATAGCAATCCACTGATCGGTGAGACGACGATCAGATTAACTGGGGGCTTGGACAATCTCCATTTGGTGAGCCACGATTGAAGACTCTTGATCGACTCAGACTCCACATCAGTCGGATTCGATGAGAGAAGGTCTGCAGCAAAGTAGATGGTGGTCGTGAACTTCTTGACGATCTTCATTGCATCCGTCTTGATCTCGTTGAGGTTGGACGTCGTGAGCGATGATTTCAGAATAATCACCAGTGATTTCGGGAAACTGTCAGCATCTAACATGTCCTGCAGATGTTTCTTGAGTTCAATCTCATCTCTGTAAGACATCTGGTCAATCTCACGGAAAGGAAACTTGGCCTTCAGAATGCACGAATCTCCGGGAATCAGAACAACGCAGTTTCTTGAAAGCCGAACACTCTTCTTCGAGATAAACTCGGAGAGTGCTTCACTGACTCTTTCTTCGCCTTCAATCAGTAATCCGTTCTGAGCCTTATCAGCTTCTGATACTGCGTGAATACACAGTGCTCTCCGATAGGCCTTCTTCAGAGCATTAGATGAGACAGACTTGGATTCAGCACATTCCATCATCTTTTCTCTGGTTTCCCAGACAGACAGGGTATTCCAATCGTCCTCCATATCGATCAGGGCTCCGAGCTCTCGGAGGGTTCCGAATTTCAGGTGAGAGATTTGAGTTCCTTTGGAAGCCTCACTGAAGAACGTTCCGAGTTCTCTCTTTCCGCACTGATCACACGCGTAGTCGGGATGAATGGGGCTCGCAACACCGACTAAGAATCTGGAATTGATTTGATTTATTTCAGCCTGCTACGCCTCACAGTGCACAACATTCACACCAGCTACTTCATATTCAGATTCTTTCTCCCTTGGGACTAGTATTACTCTATCCCACTGAACAACTCTCTTATCATTTTCCCGACCATTTTCTAGTCCATCGTCAGCACGGACAACTGTTACAGTTGTATTACTTGTGCTTACAACTCGATATGGACCTTCATAATGTGCCATCATTTTCTTTATATTACCAGACTTCGGCTCTATTCTCACATAGACACGATCTCCCTTCTTCGGAGTAACCTTCATATTATTCCTATTCTTGGAGTCATAAATCTCCTTCATTTTCTTTCTTTCAGCTTCTAGCTTGGAGACGACGACAGATCGAGTCTTCTCCATCATCCAGCACAATCTCCGTTTATAATCGCTGACGTCGATGTCTACTGTATAAGCTGGATTCGAGTCAGGAATCTCAGTACTCGGTAACTTCTCGTCACGTCCATACAGAAGATATGAGGGGGTCTCTCCAGTCACACTGTGTGGACTGGAATTGTATGCGAAAACCGAAAAAGGCAACGCCTCTTCCCAGTCTTCATCCCTCATCTTGATTCTGCGCATTATCTCGACTATCGTACGATTGAATCTCTCTGTGAGTCCGTTAGCACGACTGTGGTAAGGCAAAGTCAGTTTACGATCAATCTTGAACCGATTGGCAATCTCACTCATGATACGATTCACTAGCTCCGTACCGTTATCGCTAACTAGCATTTTCGGAGTTCGACCACATTCGAGAACCCATCTCGACAGGAATACACCTGCGACTGTCTCGGCTTTCTTGTCTTTCACCGCATACGCTCCGGCAAATTTCGTGAAGTGATCGATTATGGATACTATGTACTTTCCACCATCAACTCCACGACCCATTTCTATCAAATCGATGCCGACCACATCCATCGGATTATTGGAGATCAAAGGCTGCAGAGGAGGTATCATTCTCTTCCTCGAGTTGGCAAGAAGACAATCCTTGCATCTTTTCAACACCGTCTGCACATCTTTGGCCATCGTTCCCCAAAACACTTCATTTGAAAGCCTCTGCACCAACTTCCTGGTACACAAATGGCCAGAGAAAGGGGAATTGTGAATTTCCTCGACAAATTTCTCTCTTCTTCCTTCAGGAATGTACAGCTTCCTCTCATGATCATGTCCAAGCAAATACAGTAAGCCGAAGTGAACCACCCAATCAGCTAAGCTAGTTCGCTTGTAGCTTCCAGGAATAGTTACTTCCTCAGAGACATCTCTTTTCCCTTCATCGACTTCCTTCAGTTTCAGAATCATGGATTGCACCCACTCATCCTTAGCCTGATCACTTATCCACTGATCCACATTTTCGGAAGCCGCAGAATCCTCTCGACTCTTCCGCCTTTTCTCCTCCTCCAGTCTCTTCGCTTCTGTCTTACTACGAGTTACTGCATTCACCACAACTCCGACATCATCACTCAATCCATTATTCTCTCCAGGCAACTCCGTTCGTGGGTTCCTGCTCAGAGCATCAGCAACAACATTCATACTGCCCTTGATGTGCTCTATTTCGAGTTTGTACTCTTGCAGCTCGGCTGCCCATCTAAGCAATCGTGAAGCAACATGTTTCCTCTTCAGCAGAGTGACTAATGGTTGGTGGTCCGTTCTAACAATAGTTCTCGTCCCAAGCACCATGTGCCTCCAACGCATCACTGATTCGTAAACCGCTAATGCTTCTGTATCCACCACAGACAAATTCTTTTCAGAGTCACGAAGACCTCGAGAAAAGAATGCAATTGCTCTCTCTTTCCCATCAACTCCCTTCTGACTGAGCACTGCACCAATGCCGCAGCCACTTGCATCAGTCGTCAGAACAAACGGTCGTTCTCCATTCATAGCACCAGTATAATCGGGTTGTTGTAACACAGGCGCTGATGAGATCTTTTCTTTCAACAGAATGAAAGCCGAATTCGCATCATCAGTCCATAACAACTTCCTTCCAGTAGTCACAACTAATCTCAAGAGTGGCTGCACAATCTGTGCGTATGACTGCACAAAACGTCGGTGGTAGCCAGTCATACCAAGAAACTGTTGTAACTGAGACATTGTCTCTGGTCGCTTGTACTCTTGAATGGCTTCAATCTTTCGATGATCAATGTGAATACCATCATTGCTCAATCTATGTCCGAGATACTCAATATCCTCAACCATAATCTTACACTTCTTTTGATTGAGAAGTAAACCAGAAAGCCGCAACTTATCGAGGACTCTTGCGAGAACCTTCTCATGCTCTTCTGCAGTCTCAGTTGCGATGAGAACATCATCAATGTACACATGCACTACTCTATCTCGACCTTCCTTGCTCAGTTCCTCCTTCAGTACATCACTCATTGCACGTTGGAAGATGGCAGGAGAAATATTGAGTCCGAATGGTAAAACCGAAAACTCATAAAGCTCGCCCATGGTCGCGAATGCAGTGATCTCTGCACTTCGCTCATTCAGTGGCAGCTGCCAGAAACCCGAAGCTAAATCCATCACACTGAATATCTTCTTCCCTTGCAAAGATTGCAACATGGTTTCAATATACGGAAGTGGGAACGCATCCTCCTTCGTCACTTCATTTACTCGTCTGAAATCAATGCAGATTCTGATGCTTCCATCTTTCTTCTTCACTAACACCACAGGAGACAACCAAGGTGAGTTCGACTTCTTTATCACACCCTGGGAGATCATCTTGTCCAGAAGCTTTCGCAGTGCGGGCTTCAATGAGAACGGAACAGGTCTCTCCTTCTGTCGGATTGGTTTGCACTCATCCTCCAGTCGGATATCACATGCCATGTCATTCAACCTTCCAAGATCATCATCTTTCACTGCGAACACATCTGCTCGAGATCGAATGATCTCCTGTAGTCGTTCAGAAAGCTGTCCACCCCGAGAATTCTCCAGATTCTCCTTGATCTCCTTCCAATCAATCAGTCTCTCTTCTCTTCTGCACATGTTCACTTGCAGTGAATTGGAAGCCGAACCGAACTTCTCTGGCTGCTTCACTTTGCACCATTTGCCAATAACATCGTGTATTGAGAATACCATGTCCGAATCCGTATTGTTCCACACAGGAACTCGAACAACCTGAGATCCATCATTTATGCCCTCAATAACTTCATCACGATCAGTGACAAGCACTTTCGCGCCTTCTCCAGGACAACCACCACCAATGAGTATCGTTCCCAACTCACGTGGTGCAACGCACGCTGTCCTCAGAACAATCGCTTTATCCAACAGTGCGGGACCCTTCACGAAGTCATCCTTCAATCGTAACTCCAATCCCATAGACTCAAGTGCACCTTTTCCCAGAAGTATCACCGGTATATCCGCTTCCGTGACAACAAACTTTACTCTGCACTTCAAACTGTTCTCCATTTCAACATTCAGTACAACTGTTCCAATCATCCTGATTGGACATCCTTGGGCATCTTGAAGAGAAAGCCGAACGTCACTGTTCACTTTTGCTTCGCCCATCAGATCGACTGTTCTCTTATCTATCAAGCTCACATCGGCGCCAGTGTCCAAACAGGCAGAAACTCGCAGTCCTCCAATGACACCTTGGACCGGTTGAAATGGTTTGATAACAGGAGGCTCCTCAGACTCACTCACTGTTCTCGTATTTTCATCGGTGTACTCTGCATCCGATGGTCGATGCCTGAGAACACTCACATGGTTCCTTACATCACCACATCCGCTGTCGACCGGCTGATCCTTGAGGAAATCCACATGATTCCTTTCTTCTTCGCCGTTTCTGTCAACTGGTCGAGGTCCCTCGGCGCCCTCATGGCCCTTCACCACACCATCATCCGGATCATCGATATCGCACTTCAGAGCAATCATACGCGCACCACCCGAATCATTACCATGTCCATTCCTATTTCCTCCATACTTGTTGCTATTCGGCCAACCAACGCTATTCGAGTTTGGTTGCGGAGCCGGAGTGAAACTTGTATGAGGCATCACTGGCTGTACTTGATTCGACTGAGACTGAGAGACATTCCGATCTCCCTTCGATCGCTTCGGAGAAGTACACACAGTAGCCATATGGCCTACACCACTACAATTGTAACAGTTCTTGCCCGCATGCTTAGCAGCATCTCCACTGTTCACCACCATCAATGATGGGCAACTTCCACGAGTATGTCCTGTACCTTGACAATTGAAACATTTTTCCGATCTCGCACTACTGTTGTCATTCCCCTTAGAAAACTTGGGACTCTGGTTATTCCGACTACTATGACCTCCTGTCCCGCTCCTGCTCATCACATACTCAACATACTGAAGATGCTTCTTCATGACAGTGAAAGCCTCATTCTTATCGTAGAGCTTGAGCAGCTCAATGTACTCTTTGTCTTTCTGATAAAGAATGAGCAACTTGTGCCTCCTCGCATCATCGCGGGCTTCCACATTCTCATGCAACTTAGAAGTGAGGTACTCAATTTCCTCGCACACAGCATCAACCGATCTACCATTGATAGACATGCTTTCAAATTTCTTAACCAGTTCGAGACTCGAGAACAGTTTTCCACCCAGGCATCTATCTTTCAACCAATCCAGGCAATCCCTTACAGACTTCGACTCTGTTTTGAACTCATCAGGCAGACCCTCATACTCCGTCTTCGCCTTTCCCACGAGGAACTCATTCAACAGCTGTTTTGCCAGTGGATCGCCCATGCCCTCATATCTAAGCAGGAAACCATCTCTGAATGTTTTCCATTCACCTCGATTACCATTGAATTTCGGAAGCGGGGGCAAAACCAACGGATTTACCAATGGAACAGACACATGAACAGCTCCCCCATTTTCAGTTGTATTTTGTGTTCCATTCTGACCTGAGATCGGCGACCGATTTGGAGTCCCTCCAGTTGCGGGCCTTGGCAAGATCCCGCTCGAGGTAGCCCTCGGTGATGGCGGCATCACTTGCGTCGAGAGCCTTCTTTGCATTGCCCGCCTCTGAAGTTCAGACTCAACCATATCATCAAAAGTGTTCACAGGGGGTGGGGACTCACTCGTCTCAACAGCAAGCTGATGCTTCTTGAGGGCATCGATCTCCTTATGCGCCTCGTTTCTCTCCGCGATGATCTTGTCGCGTTCAGTCAGCAACATTGAAAGCCGATCCTCGAGCTCGTTGCAACGCTTGATGAGCTGATTCCGACTGACATTCGCTTCCTGAATTGAGACAGTAATCATATTGAGCTCAGTAACTTGAACCTCTCTCATCACATTTACCATCAGTTCCTTGAGAAAATCAGTGGTTTCCCTTAGCTTGAGAGTTTCCTTGGCCACTGCAACTATGTCACCACTATCGAGCATTTCAAGCGCGTCAGTAGCTTCTTTTTGCAGTTTCAGATCGCCACTAACCGTGCCCTTACTCTCCTCAACCGCCTTTTCCAACAGATCTATTTTCTCGAGCATTTCCTTTTCCTTTTCTTTCAGAGCTAACAACTCGCCATTAATTGCATCATGACCGGCACGCAAATCGATAAGTTTAGTGTACTGAGTGTCCATTATTACACTGTTCATATCATCACGCATATCAGATAATTCGCGCTGTGCCTCATCAAAATCAGCTTCCAATTTGGCGACTTTATCATCTGTTTCGACTGACCCTAGAGTTCCTTCCAACAACAACAAGTCAGCCTGGATGCTCTCATTTCCGCAGTCAAACACACTCGTGAACTCATTCTTAGACCTAGCAGTGGCACCTCTTTCAACCTCTCGCTTGAACAAGCTCTCTTTCAGATTAGCAATGCCATTTCTAACACGTTTCAGCATGTCCTTTTGACACGTGCTATTTTCAAGCTCCTTCGTTTTAGAGCGAGTAAAAGCACCACCAACCTCTTCTTTCCTTGCTCCTTCAATCAACTGCTTCGCCGCAAAGTCATTCAGGTCATCCTCGATGCTCTTGGAAGCCGAACCACCAGTGACTTCAATATCCATTTCGTCTCCTTCATCCTCTAGCAGGAGAACAGCCGGGTTCTGCTCGATTTCATTCGGAGGATCCATCTGTATTATCTGATTTTAATCACAATTTCCACTTGTTTCGAATCGGCTTGGCCCCCATGTAACGTTTGCCCACTTCCTAATACAACTGTACACACCTGTACGCTAATCGGCGGACGGTGTGGTTCAAGAAGATTGGCCGGGTAACGTCTATCAGATTTATTCCCTTGAGTAGTTAACTCAAAGGAAGCCGAACCGACGGACTGAAATTAGCAAATGAAGATAGCCTTCGGCGTCACCAAAGCAAATAACAGTCGCAAGGTTCAGATCAGAGCGGGTGTTCAGAGTAGCACCCGTGTCAGATGGTCAGATTCAGAGTTTGGTCAGAGAAGCAAGTGGAAAACGGATCAAAGATAACGCAGTGGCTATGAACCACTTAGGAATACACGGAGACGAGGTTAAATATAACGATTTATATAAAAAGCCTCAAAAACAATCAATAAACACGCAAAACAAACAAGAGTAAACGAGAAGAACTGGGGAAAATCTATCGATCCTAAAACATTACGAAAATGGACTGATACTCAGCCACGCAGCGAAAATTCAAATTTAAAAGAGAATACGGTAAGTTTGCACTTTACTAGTGTGATAACGATTGTGAAATGATGAAATTTAATTATATTTAATTATTTAATTGCTTATTTAGCATAAATAGGGGGAAAACATGGGGAGATAGCACAGAAACATGAGGATATATCCACTATCCTCTACACTTCCTCACAATGAGTGCGAGTTATGTTTCACCTCTCGAACAAAGCCACAGCTGACTCTCATTAGAGATTTTTCGTCGGAGGCGAATGCGAAACAAACAAAAAAATGAGGACGACCCTGATTCGAATCAACTATTTTAATTTGCAGAGGCACATGCGACGCGACCTTCTGCACATGCGTCCAAGCCGCGTCCGCCGGCAATCCCCTGTGCGGGGTGAGTGATCTGCCTATTAGGGTTGCCGGTTCGAGATCGGTTTCGGTATTACGGCGCGAGAGGGGCGGTCTGTAAAGAGGGTGCGGTAATACCGCATCTTCTTTGCATACCAAAAAGGGGAGAGAGCAAAGGGATTGAGGAGAGAGAGGGGAATGATGCGGTATTACCGCACCCTCTTTACATACCTCCCCTCTCGCGCGGTATTGCCGATACCGAACCTGCAACCCTATTGCCTATTATTGATTTAATCCCCCCCCCCCACTGAAATGCTGGTAGTGGATATAAAATTATAGCTGAGACTGGTTTTTGATCTTTGTAGATGAGTGATCTGCTTCTTATTCATTATTCTTTGCGCTTCCTTTTCGATCTAGTAGTTGACTGATGAATGAATGTTAGTGATCAAGGAACACGTTATGTTTCAATGGTCTTATATCACTCGTGTGGAACGCCAGCAGAGATATTCCTTTCTTAAGTAGTGGAAATAACATAAAAAAAGCTCAAAACCATTCAAATTTATTGCTCTGGGCCTTATAGTTTTTTTAAACCCTCCGAAGCCTGAACAATCAGCCCCATTGCAGTTCTACACGAACATCTTCTGTGACACGGCGAAGGTCTTCGGCGAGCCGGCCTACAAGAAGGTGGGTGAGGAGGCGGCCAGGAGGAGACAGAAGCGGGAAGAAGAGGCCAAAGCCGAGGCTGCAGCTGCTGCAGCTGCAGCCATGAACCTGGAGGAGCGCCTGAGGAGGGAGGCTGCGGCTGTGAAGCGAGTGGCTGCAAAGGCCGCAACGACCCTCGTGGCCTCGGCTCCGGAACCTGAAGCTGCAGCGACAACCACTGCAGCCTCGGTGACCATTGCACAGCCGGAGGCGAAGAAGGCGGATACGGTCAAGCTCACGATCACCAAGCATGTGCCGAAGAAGGAGGAGGAGCCCAAGGATGAGCCCAAGAAAGATGAAGTCAAGGTTGAGGAGCCCACGCCTGCGACTGCCAAGGTCGAGGAATCGAAGCCCGAGGTGGCGAAAGAAGAGAAGAAGGTTGAGGCTAAGACCGAGGTCAAGATTCAGGAGAAGAAGGGCGCTGGAGATTCCCGTCACAAGGAAGAGAAGCTGCCGGGAGAGAAGGCCGCGAAGAGGGCGGAGCCCTCTTCCACGACTACTTCTGCTCCGGAGAAGGAGCAGACGTCGTCCGAGGAGGACGCGGAGCTCGCGGATCTCGAGGCGCGTCTCGCGCGCGAGGAGCGCGACCTGGAGCGCGCCGAGGCGGAGCAGCAGCGCGTGCTGGACGCGCTAGCCGCGCGCAAGCGCGCGCTGCGCGAGGAGCTGCGCAGCTTCCGCGCGGCGCAGCGTGCGCTCTGGCGCGCGAAGGAAGAGGCGGCAGCCTCCTCGGACGCGGAAGAGACGACTGAGGCCGTCGTGGCTCCTGCCACGACATCTACCGTAGTCCCCTCGACGACGACGCTCGATCCGATTCTGAAGGCGCGCAGCGCCCGTCGGAAGCTGGAGATGCGTGCGCGTCACGAGTTCATGAAGAAGAAGGCAGAGGAGCGCAAGGCCCGCGCGTCCAAAACCCTCAAGATCGATCCCACCTCGACAACTACCAGCGCCCCTGTCGAAAACGCTGAAGAACCCAAAGTTACCGTAACCAGCGACCTGGTCGAGGGGTCCGGCCAGACGGCTACGAAGGCCGGAGCCGGCAAATGGAACGACGACGATCTTATCCCGGAAGCGGAGTGAGGGATACGGTAGCCGGATACGGTGGAATTAATGAATTGATAATCTCAAAATCATGCAATAAATCGTGTATACTTGTACTCCCGTGCCCCCATCTTCTTCACATTCCGGTTGTGCAGTAGCTGTAGATAAACGATGTGATTTGGAATTTGTTTGATGACTGAGGAACACATCGGAATGTGAAGAGGATGGGTGACAGGGAATACACAAGAATAGTCATCAATTCGGTCTCACGAAGTATGCCAACTTCGGAATCACAGATCTGATCCTTCAATTCGTCAATTCTGCACTGCTTCTTGAATCTTCAATCCTTTTCGTCCTTTTTTTTCTATAAAGATTGAATTATTACAGACTAGATAATCGAATCTTGTGACGAATACAAAAATAATCGAAATATTGTTCAGGCAGGCGAGGCCAAGTCGAAGGCGGCAGCTGCAGAGCCGCCATCAGCCGCCCCCGCATCCACTCCATCGCCGTACGTGCCCGTAGTGCAGGGACAGTCGGGACCAGAGGTACGCCTAGTAGGTCTAGAAACTCGCCTAGTTACACTTAAAGAAAGATACAATGGGAAAATAAAAGATATAGGGTGAAAGAAAGTGCTGAATAACCACGCCCTCGTCGTATGTGCCGATGCAGTATGGCCATTCGGGACCCGAGGGTCGCCCACTCTGAATATATTTTTATTCATCAGCCAAACTCGATCCCATTGACTATTTCCAACTTCTGGAATGATACGCTATCTGTGAAACATAACTGATCATTTAGCATTCCTCTCAAATCAAACAAAGTGTCTCACTTTGCTCCCTAATTATAGCTACACTATCACAAGATATGATAAAGGGATAACGCACAGATCGAGAGAATATAGTCCGGGACTAATCTTCTGTTAAACCCTGCAACTTCATCCCCTATTCCTCATCAAATAATACTTGCCTCTCAGGTCGTCGCAGCAGCGGAGGCTGCTGCTGCAGCCCAAGCCGCGGCCTATCGAGCAGCGAAGAAGGTCACGCCCAATCCACTCGCATTCACGCCCTTCCCCGATCCGATGGAGAAGATGAGAGAGTGGATGCAACCGAGAACAAGAGGGACGCCCGCCCCGGTCACGCCGGATCCAGGTACGGTACCAGGTCTAGAGTATGGCTTCGGAGACGGAAGATCAGAGCCGGGGTCAGTCAATGAGTTATGTTCGTTCTGCCGCCTGTTCGAGAGATCACGAGTAGCCATGATAAGAGAGCCGGATGATCCGGACCGGAGCCGGAAACTCTCAATATCCGTCGTTCAGCGGAGATCGAGCGAATGCGCGTGCAGAAGCTCGCGCAGGCCGAATTCGAGCGAACGATTGAGATGTCCAAGCAGATGAATGCGCAGTTGGCGTGAGTTGAATTATGAAATAATGTATTTGAAAATATGTAGCTCGTCAGAAACTGCAATATCAGCGGTTAACAAAAATATTGACTTAAACGGCGCTTGTGAAACATATTGTACGATAACATGAATGAGACTGTTCTGGTTCCTTCGTGGATTCATTCTGCACAATTGATAGCTGAACTTTGATCTCTTCCAGAATTCGCGATCATCAAATGGAGCAGCAGGCAGAGGCGAAGATGCGCGCCATGGCCGAGCGGAAGTAAATATTATTATTATTAATATTTTTAAAACATGATCTTTGATCTCTGGCCTTGCTACAGCGTGTTGATCGTGGCCTTAGCGGTTAAACTACTTGATCTTTGATCTCCCTCAGACACGCTCACACGTACTTGTTGAGCATAGCCTAATCACGATCCTGATCTTTGATCTTTATTTTTCGATCTTTGATCTCTTCCAGACACGTCCACCCCACCGCCTCACCTCCTCCCGCGTACGGCACAGCCGGCGACGGCGGAGCGGGCGCTGCTCTTCACGAGTTCCAGCAGTCGCTCAAGGCCGAGCCGAAATCAATGATCATAGATCAAACACTAACGCGCGCAGATCAAAGATCAAGAACCGAAGATCAAAGATCAATCGCCAACCAGCCATCATCCGATGGGCTTGCACTGTCACCGGAGCAGGAGGCGAGAATTGCAGAGAGAGTGAAGGAAGCCATGAGGTTGGTTGTGATCCATTTCATTTGTGTTTCACAATTTCCTTTTCTCCGGTTTGGAACCTGCTGAATCAGTCTCGTTCTTGGCCCGAGTCCAATAAAAACTCAATTACAAATATTTCGGCTTCATGCTGCTTCAACGACGCCTGCAATAGCAAGCTCTCCGCAGTTCCTAGCTTGCCGCTTGACAAATGAGTACCAAAGAAATAGTATTTCTAGTTTGTAGTCTGATCTCCGGCGTTTGTTCTTTGATCAAAGTAATTTATAGTCTAATCTCTGATCTCTTGCAGGAAGAGTTTCGCCCTGAAGAAGATCGAGCCGGGCAGCGAGAACGCTTTCAGCAAGGACGATGATGATGATGTACAGCAGACGGTAATACCGTATATTAGACCAGGAGAGAAGCAATTTTCGCTCTGCGCTCTTCATATTTTTGACGAGGAAATTAGGATGAATAGGGTCAAATTATCACTAAGTTGGCACGGGCACATAAGGAGCGGGGCCTGAGAGGTCGGCAATGCCACTTTCAGGTGGGAGGGGGCGTGGCCACGGTGGGAAATCTTTGGAGATCTTAATATTTGCGAAACGGCTGTGCTTCACTTTGTTTACTTAGTTTCTCATCGAATCAAGTTGTTGCTGATTTTGAACAATCACAATAATGCATGTTCAGGCCTCCACCAACATCCGTCGCTCCCCTCCCACCTCCTCCTCCACTCCTGCCACATCCACTGCCACCACTGCCTCCCTCGTGCCGCCACCCACCACCACCTTCAACAACTTGTTCCGCAATGTGCCCTCGAATAGGTAAGCGAATGGGGGGAATAAGTGATCAGATACGTGAAAATATATTGAATAAATATGAAATAATATTATACGCATGTCCATAACTTTCGATAACCTGTTCCATAATGTGCCGTCGAATATGTGAGAACATGAGGGAATATTTTGTTATCAATTATTCTCGACAAACATTGAATAAGAATTGAAGCCTACCTCAAAAGAAATCTGTGAAACGTATCCGATCATCTCATAAAATAAAATTTTCAACTGCCGTTAGCCTACCGAACTTACTCGTCATTCAAATCCTATCAGAAAGTTGTGATCTTTCAGCGAGCCGCGCCCCTTCGCCGAGGTCAAGACATCGCCCGTAGTTACTACAGTAGCCAGTGTGTTCCACGCGAAGGTACGTCGTCTGTGTGTAGATCGGTCCGTCCCTTAAATCACTCGAGATGGGAAGCTTTCTTTTCTACCTTCTTTTGCTTCAATTAATACGGTACCAAATTGGTATCAACCGATTACGGTATGGGACTAACGGAACCCTACTTCTTTCAGCACTCTGATCGCACAACTGGCGCATTGCCCGAGAACGACCCATCCGCATCGGTCTTCCACCGAAAGGTACCGTACCTCTTAGGATACGGTAGATTGGACTACTGTAGATACTGGATTACTTTAGATTTATCAGGCATAATGATGCGCGTTATTGCACACTGCAACTGCAACTTGCGGCAATTTACTGTAGATCGATCGATAGCTTTGATTACCGTAATCAGAGTACGGTATTCCATTCAGGACCCCCTTCCGATCACGCACTTCCTGCAGGATCACGAGGCGATCGATACCCTTTCATCGATCGACGTGGGAGGTCTGACGAGAGGGGAGGAGGAGCGTGCTGCGGTAGGTCGCAATTGAATTCCCTGAGCGCTGGAAATTGATCTGAGAAATTTTGGTTTGGCACTGATCTCTCTATGGTAAACGAGTATTCAAGGAACTGTGAAACTCATCCAAATCTGTTTTTTTTTAATCTAGAAACTTACCTACAGAAACATGCCTACTGTGCGGCATATGCAAATCATCATTGCAGCCCTCACAGCATCACCTCCGCGAGGGCTTCACGCCTGTCTCCGATGAGCCCGGCCCATTCGAATCGCTGCTGCAGGTACGATCACCTTGCGGCTCAGATCCTACGGGTCTATCCGAACATTTGAAACCTCCCTTGTTTCTTTGATTAGTGTTCTATTCTTGTCATGCCTTTGCACAAACAGACAATGTAGAATTGGTCGTTGTAGTAGCTGGGCTGGGCCAAAAGTGGGCGTGACATTGTCCGAAAGTGGGCGTGTCCTAAAGTGGGCGGGGCTTAGCAAATCCACTACAGGAAGCCCAAGAGCATCTCCGGCAGAGCCAGCAGCGGGTCGATCAACTGATCAAAGATCAGAGATTGAAGATCGAAAGAGAGGAGAAGGAGAGGAAGAGATTATTGGAGGAGGTACGGAAGGGTACTGTATTCTGGGTTACGGTAGAAGAATACTGTAGATGCAGTAACCTAAAAACTGTAGTAGCGCTAGAGTATGCGATGATCGGCTACAGTAGTTTACCGAATACAGTAACCAAGAGGGCGTAGATTTCGCAGAAACGACTCAAACTCGCGGAGCAGAGACGGCTGCTGGAAGCGCGAAAGAGGCGCAGGGAGGAGAAGAGAAAGGTGAGCTACCGTACTCCAATCTACCGTAATCCGACATGATGTAATAAAAAAAGTCAATAATCGTTGCCCTACCGTACTCCTACCGTATCCAGGCACGTCTCGCGCTCCAGCGACAGATCGCCGAGCGAGCCAACGAAAGCGAATGGAGCCGGCGATTGGACCAGGAAGCGAAGGTATACGGTAGATGCTCAGATAAATCGATAATATCGATCGAAACTACCGTAATCTATGCTCGTTGATACTTTGAATCGATTTTCCCCTGAGGCAGAGATCAGATGAGAATAGAAAAAAGGAATGAGAGCGCATCCCTTTGCAAGCGCGTTCCCTCTCCCTTATGTACCCCTTCTCGCTTTTGCTGACCACGGAGTGTCGTGGCGGGCACTTGTGAGCCAGCTTCTAGGCCGTAGATTATGGTGGAGAGAGTGAGGAAGGGATTCCTGGTCGGAATTCGGTCTACGACGACCGGGCGTCCGTGCCAAGCGATGCGTCACTAGGGGGTAAGACTCGGAAGGGTCTCTCTCCCGGGTGGAAAAGGATAACCGTATGGCTCAGGCCCGAAAGGGAGCAGGCAAAAGGTTGCGCGCGTTGACAGTGGCCGGATAGCGTCTGCGAGTAGATCGACCTGAACAGCCCTTCTAATACCGCTCAACCCATAATCGCTTTTTGCCAATTGTTTGCATAAACTAGTAAGCGTACCTTCTTTTGTTCCAGGCCTAATGAAAGATATCTAAGTAATCAATAATCAATTTTTGATCTACCATACTCCCTGCAGGTGAAAGCGCTCGAGGACTCAACTCGCGTGCCTGAAAACTCCCTCGAAGAAGATGCTCCTACCACGACAACCAAGAAGGTATACGGTAGCTGCTATCAGAAAAATCAATAACGATCAATATTTCAGCGATCCCACCACAAGAAGCACCGCGCGACGACTACGGTAGAGCCCGAGGAGGACGAGGTAATCGATAATCAATATCCCGCGCCTACCGTATCCCCTCAGGACTCGAGCGCCGAGGCAGCAACCACCAAATCGAGAAGGAAGCACTCCCGCCACGCAAAGAACGAGGTATCGATTGGGCTACTGTACCCCTCAATCCTTGGATACGGTACAATTATCGTTTTCCAGTTGGATTCCGACTCATACGAGGCTTACGAGGAATGGCTGAGATGGCGTGAGAAGAGAAAACTCGCCAGAAGGTAGGGCAAGACCGATCGATATTCCACCGTAACCTCAAATCTTGCAGAAAACACGCCACCGAGTCCGAGGCTGAAGAGTAGACCATCAAATATCCCCTAATAACTACCGTAATAATTAATAATACCGTATCCACGGGTCTTTTCCTCGTCTTTCTTTGTACATAGCCGTGACATGTGATGCGAAATACGATTAAAATTTCAAAATAATTCATTTTCCTTGCGACGAAAACACAACAGGGAACAAACACGTCTGTCGTAGCGGGGGAAAAGGGTATTCAAGTAAAAATAAGTTCAGAATCGGGAACACAAAGCTGGACTGGATGGATCAATCGTATCACGGGAACAATTTCAAAAAATATAGAAATATATACTCTCGATAAAAAGTCATAAATAATAAAGGGGAAAGCTAATTGAGACCGGAGGGAGTGGTTGCATCAAGAGGGGGAAGTGCCAATGGAAGGGAGGTAGATCAAACGGGAGTATGGAGTACGGTAGGGGAGTACCGTATCCGGGAGATGGTATCGATCCACGTCGGCTACCGTACCACACAGCAGGGGATCGCTGGCTTAGAAGAAGCGAGAGCCGAAACCGAAGGTCCGCGAGATCGCCTGGAATTAGCGTTGCACGAGCACGCTTTGAACAAGCAAATGCATAACTGTTTGGTAAATCTTCCCCTAGCGTTCCAATAAAATAGCTTACATTCTATTCAGGCTACAAAGTCTCAGCCGGAAGGTTCGTGTTTCGTTACTAGCTATTCAGCTCTAGAAATTGCAAACTTTGTTTTTTTCTCCGTGTCCGTGTACAGAAAAAAAATTAACATTCTCTCACATCACCTAGTCACCTTCACCTGCTTTTCAACTCGGATATCGTTACCCCCTCCTACCGTACCCCTTCTCCCCTCCTCACCTGCAGGTAGTATCGACTGAATCCGTCCTGCGTCTGGTCGGCCAGCGTCTCGGGCACGTTCGCAGCGTCGATCGACAGGTCGGTCGAGTCGCCCTGAGAGGGGGCAGGATTATCGATTTGAACGGGTGGCTGGCGGGGAGTAGTGTATCGTAGCAACCCATTCAACAAACCTATTATAGGTCCAGTAAATTTACATTACATTTTTTAAATCGAAAATGTTAACAAATTAGCACTTTGTGGCGGGTTATATGATAGAAGATGATCGTACGAAACGGCAATGCCACGAGCAATTGCGTCTCAATTCAAATTGTAAATATGAAGCTTGTTCATTACAATTTTTCCACAGCTACCAAAGTATTGCTACCACTGGTGAGCTTCGATGTCCTAGTTTCCCGGGGATCCGCAAAATTCCGGGTCCGGGGATCCGCAGTGGAAGAAATTCTCACTAAGCAGACCCGCAAACGGCGCGTAGCGCCGAAATTTTTTTAAACGAAAACCACTCTGCCGATCCGCAACCCAAAAAGGTAGGACATTAGTAGCTCAGCAGTGATTGCTACCCGCTGAATTCGCGATTGATACTGATTTCATATAGTCATACAAAATCGTTTCTTAATTTCAGACGTGCACCCTCGATAAAATATCAAACAATCAATCGCCCCACATGAACCACTACCAATAATACAATCAATGTTCAACATAGCTCATCCCCGTTTCACCCCCTCCTCTTATCCTCCCAGTCTCCCCCCTTCCCACTCACTTTGTCCTTGATGGAGAAGACGACGTTGGCGAAGTGGCCGGCGGGGAAGGACTTGTGCCGCCACGTGAACCCGAACGACGTGGGCTCCTCCTGCAGAAGTTATTTATTGGGTATCATTAGATTCAGAAACAATAATGATCATTGACGATGATTATGTTGTGCAAATAGAAAATGCTCCCAAGTGGTGCAAACCAACAACATTCCCGCTTCAAGGATTCTCCCTATTCTGCGCGAGTCCCACTCAATCAATTGGCCTCGATTGGAGAGTTCAAAAAATAAACAAACATTTCGAATAAAAGAAAAAATGAAACAAGTCCTCCATGCTCGTCTAGCATTGCAAACGTATCTCATTCCAGTCCTACGCCACCAAACAGAAGAGTTTCTAACGTGTATGCCAAGACAAAAACGAAGGACATTGTGTACCCGTCAAAGTCTTGCTTCGGCACTACCTAAATGACCGAATAAAAGAGCCACTTGTGATCAACGTCGAAAGCGCTGTAGAAAAACATCTCCACGTATACTATTTCAAGGCATAGAAATATTAACTCACAATTCTGAGGAATCGTCCGGTGACCATTCCTCCGAAGAGCGCGTACTCGCCCTGCGGACGGAAGTCCCACTGCGCCGCGCTCCCGTTCGCCCACGCGTTCACCATCTGTAGATGGATATCGATTAGAACAGGGTAGGATACTGTATCTTACCATGAGACAATCGTTTAAAATTTGGTTGAATAAAGTACGGGCAACTTTTGAGTGGTTTGATGGTGTTGAAATTTTACCCGGACACTTTTCGTTTCCTAGGTTCATCAAGTTCGTTGGCATCAACTTACAACAATCGATCGTCGATCAACGTTCTAACAACGCTATAAAATCTAGATCAAACCACTGTCACATCTCAACAAATAGAAAATTCGCTACCGCACACTTTCCACTCCATCATTATCTTTAATCAACCCCAAGATCACAAATACGCGACCAATTCTCGCAACCGTACCTCCTTCTGGGTGAGAACTTCGAAGAGGCGCGCCGGCGGCACCTTGAAGTTCTCCACGCAGGACACCGTCTTCACGGCCACGTCGCCGCCTGAATCAGGGGATCAATCGATAAGTTGGCTACCGTACCCTCGAAATCAGGGAAAGTATCAATCGATAAGATTTCTATCTTGGGTCCTCAAGCGAATCTTTTGACACATTCTATCCATTTTCAAAAATAATAAGATGATAGAGAAGTATAGGCTGCAGGAACAACAATTTGGAATGAACTATGGATTACAAACGCAATTTATCTCTACGGTGCAAAAAGAACACTGGAAATGTTGAGCTTTGTATCAGAAAAGACACTGGGAGAATGGAAAGAGACAAGTATTGATGATATATCGATAAAATTATTCAATTAGACTGCAAAGAACATAATCTAGCGAGATCTACACTACCCTACAAGTACCGTATCAGAGGATTCGCTTGAGGACCACCGAGGCAACCAGTCCCACGGAGAGGGCGATCCAGAACCTATTAGAGTACCCGCCCGACTCGGTGGGAGGGGTTGCGGGTCTAGTCTGGGTGGGGGCGGGCTTGGGGACGGGTGCCTTGGTGGCTACAGTATCTCCCGCTGCGGGGTCTACGGTAGGCAGGGATGCGGTAGGCTTACTCGAGGCGAGAGAGGAGGACGAAGAGGAGGTGGAGGGAGCGGCTGCCTTCTCGACGTTGTTCATGAACTGCTTCTTGTCCACGACAGCAGTCTTGCCCTTCGTGATCACCTGAATCAGGGAAATGGAGTGAACGGTAGAAAGGTATCGATTGAATGTTTAAACGTAATTGTAAATAGTTCTCAAATCACAATCGATATCCATCAATGGATGACAATAAAAAAAAAACCACACAGGTGAAAGGATGTTTCACATGCCTTTATTTCACAAAGAAACCCATTAGTTCCGAGCGGTGCACTAGATATATAAAAAACGGTGAAACACACCTGGGCCTTGGGCTTGTCGGTGGGCAGGATGAGGCCCTTGCTGAACTCCTCCTTCAGCTCGCGAATGTACACGGCGAGCGCCGCCTGTGAGATATCCATCAATGGATGACAATAAAAGATTTCTGATCTGATCAATCAATTTCTTTTCTGATCAAGGATTTCTGATCAAGGATTGTGATGCGACGAGTTACTGATTTCTTCATTCCTTTCGTTGAGAAATTCAAAATTATTCAAAGAGTATTTTCTATATATATGTGAGAGACGGGTTTCAACTTCCGGTCAAGGCTTGGGAAATTCGAAACACTAACGATTTCTCAGCTTTGAAAAAATTAAACACTACTCAAAACAAGTTGATTCATTACAAAATAGAATCGTTTGTCCACAAGAATCGCGAGGAAATGAGAAAGCCCAACACTACCGTACCCTGACTGCCTCGACGCCCTTCTTGTTGATGAGATGGCGGATGGGCGCCTCCATCGGCGACTTGGTCGAGATCGTCGTGTTCACCTGAGAAGGATTATTCATTATTTGCTCGATTGAAACCAGGAATATGGCTGTTTCACAACTGGTACTACTTCCGCAATTTTTCGCTAGCTCGTTGGTGAAAGATATATAATCGAAAAAGTGTAACCGGATCTACAGGAAATAGCGCTGATACATAGTTATATTTTTTAGAAATAAATAATTAAATATATAATTAAAAAATTCCACTCACATCCACCTCATCGGCGTCGTTCTCATCCGATAGATTCGGAATCTCGACGTGTCCCTTCACCTCTTCCTCGCTGCCCGCGATGCGACCTGCACTTTACTGGTTTCGAAAGCATTCACATCCCGGCATGTTTGTGCTTCACTCGAAGAAAAGTCAAGCAATATGTTTTCATGATATGACCAATAACAATTCCATACATTTTAAGGTTTCACTCCGGCATCAATGCAAAGAAAATCGCATCGAGGCCAATGATAACTTTCTACGATGTACTCACCGACAAAGTTGACCTCGAGCTCCCACTCGAAAAGGAAGATGAGCTTGGCCTTTCTGTTGTTGGCCGTCGCCTCGCCTTCCATCTTCTTGATCGAGGTGAGCTCGACGGAGGCCGAGCCGTCCTCGAACTGCAATTTAAGTTAAATTATTTCAAATATTTATCCTATCAATGGAATGCCGATGAGCCATTTCTGGGGGCTCCGCACTCCTTGCAAAGTTCTCTGACGACTGAATTGCAAAATAGCGAACCTTGAGGCCCTCGAGGAGCTCCTTGAGGCGGTCCTTCGACCAGGGAGTCGCATTCTTCTCGGACCTGCATTGAATGCATGATTGAGTTTGCAGAAACGAGTAGAATCATGAGAAATTCGAGAATTCGATGCTAATTGCTTTAAATCGCAAGTTTTCGATCGAATTCAAGCACTGACCAGTGCCAGTTGTTGACGTTGGTGGCGTCCGGTCGCTCCTCAACGATCCAGCGAGGGTCGCCCTCTCCCCACTTGGCCATGGCTCAGCAAACACTGCAATCAAGGAGATTAGCGGACGATAGATGATGAAAACAGTGGCAATAAAGATAAACCGCGGTAGAAAATCGCATTAACAAAAGGTTAGCAGCTTCAAAATGGAATGAGGGACTAATCGTTATCACTATTCAGCTGAGATTAGCGCAGCCCTCGCGAACATTCTCGATTTTAAAGCGAAAACTTTTAAACGTACGCAGTGATAGAACGCGTTGAGAAAGTGATGATGGAACCAAAAAGATTCAATGAAGTCAAAATAACCAACAAACGTCAAAGAAAATTCAAGAACAACGAAGTTTTCGAGAAGATTCTAAGTTTGAACTCAAAAACAGCCTCAAAGCAGCGTAAGTACTTGTTGGAACAATAGTGTAACGTATGGAGCAGGACGACACGAGACCAAATTCAAAGTAGGATGCCAAAACAATCGATAAAGAGCCGAGGAACCTCAATACCGATCTTATTTTCGAGAAATTTCCTCGATTCAAATTTTCGGTGAATACGGTAATTTCTTACCGTATTTCTCACGATAATCACGTAAAGCGTGGTGGGACTCCAAACTTTTCAAAATATTTTGTATTATTAATAAACTTTAACGTTTTAATAAATTACCGTGTGATTGATAAAGAGTTCGGTTAAGTAGGTAACACAAAAATATTCAGTAATATTGGTAATGTCTGTCACGTAGAATCATGTATTTATAAAATTTTTAATTGTAATCGCACGTTTCAATCGATAATTTACATTTTTCGATCTCAAATAGCGTACATACTTCCGGCGGACAGTGCTACATCAGTAATATTCATGAAATCGTATTTCAAGTTGATCGTCTAATCTGTTCGAAATCTCTTCACAGACCTCCATAGATCATCTCAACTTTCGTGGTAGCTGCGGTATCCTTCTCACGATGTATTTATCGATGCATCCATTCCGCTTCAATTATAATCTCGATGGCTGACAGGGCAGGTGTCTTCCTTCCCGTTGACTCAATTCCTCACAATGAGTAATGACTGACAACTGCGGGCTCGAGGGCATTTCATAGCATTTCATACCTGATTGCCAGCCCGTCTTTCACCGGCTCCTCCACTACTGCAAGCCATGAGCGAGGTAATACTTTAATACTCTAATTATATTCACTTTATAACTTTACTATACGTTTTCTGCACTAACAGTAGCATCAACTTTAAAAAATCAATAATTATCGAGTTCCAAGTCGAATATGGCTCAGCACGTCACCAATGCCTCTTCTAATCACATGTGTTGATCCCCCTTATCCCCAGCCCCTGTGTGTGTAATGTCCAGTAGAGTTGCGGGCCGCGGGACTCGACGCGAGGGGTCACAACTTCCCATCCCCTTCCTTCCCGCCCCACACTCTTGATCTTGATCCACTCCGATACAAGCGCCGACTGATTGATTAACTACCCGCTACTCAATCATGTTCTTCCTCGCTCGCAGCTTCTCGCTGTCAGGCACCCTCTTCCCGCAGGTAGTGTGGTTTGTGGTGTGGTGTGTGCGTGCACTAGGCGACGTTTGCCAAAAGTCGCGCGCATTGCAGGGCTCGGCCTACTCGGCGATCATGGATCGTCGCGATCACGCGGGAAGGCAGAACCTGTGCGGCGTACACGTCCAGGCGAGATTTACTAAAAAAATATTTGGTTCCTTGTCGAAATTCGACGGGGCGACGTTTCCCACTTGCAGACGGCCCTGTACACCATGTCAATCGTCGCCATCGTGGTGTCGCTGGCAGCTATCGCCCTCGGAATCCTGTTGACTCTGCACTCGGACTGGCACGAGTTCCTGCCCCTCTACAAGCAGCATTTGGCGGTAATAACGTCTTTCTTTTTCTGATCTTTGATCTCCAAATTTCGATGGGATTGGGAGATTAAATATCATGATCTAAACCTACGTAACCTACCGTACCTACCCTAGAGTCATTGTCATGCACCCATAATCATTCATAGGGTTGGCATTTCGGGCTAAACGGCCCGCTACGACGGATAGGTCACGTAGCGGCCCGCTACGAGGGAGGGAGAGGGTAGCGGCCCGTTATTACCCGTTATTACCCGCTACGTGCATGCATGCCTCACCCTAACTCCGCCCCCTTTCTCTCCCCCTCCCTCTGCTCACTCTAACCCGGTGAGTCTAGAGCACCCCCTCAAATAATATAGCGATCGGGACGCGGCAGCGAATGAAATCGTAGCGGTAATAACGGGTAATAACGGGCCGCTACCCTCTCCCTCGCCGTAGCGGGGCCGTTATACCGCTACCGTTTAGCCAACCCTAATCATTCACGGATACCGTATCCTCTGCTCCGATCGATACAAAAATGACCTACCGTACCCCTCTTACAGTACCTCCGACGGGCCAATCCGCAGGAGTACTGGCTGATCTACAAATGCGTGGCAATCTCGTGGACCGTCGCTCACTTCGTGCACGGGATTACTGTAGGCATGACGATCGCCGGTGCGGTGGTGAGTAGAGAGAGCGACGATTATCACTTTGAAAGTTTAGTCGAAATTCGACAGGGCGACGAATCTGTTTGGTAGTTGATCCTTAGAAACGATCTTTGATCTTTGATCTCCAATTGCCTCGCGATTTACCGTAATCCCTTTTAGTCGACTCGTCCCCGCATGCTCGTTCCTCAGTTCATCGTGCTCATCCTGCTCGTCGGTGTGTACATCTTCTCCTTCGCCGCGCTGGTAAGTGGTGTGCCGAAGACGACGTTTCCTAATTTCACTCACTCTGTAGAAAATTTGACAAGGCGACGAATCCTAATCAGCACACCACGATTCCAGCTCATTCTCACCTTCACCCGTCCTCGGCACCTCTTCTTCTCCACCTCCTTCATCATTATCTTCGCATTCTTCGCGTGGTGAGCGTAGGCGACCTTCCATACTTTTTGCACAATAGTCGAAAATCGACAAGGCGACGAATGCTAATCGCGCACACAACGAATTTTGAATTTTCAGTGCGAATCTGATTGTGCTCGTTGTCTTCTTCCGCTTTCTGTCTGATAAGGCAGAAGCTCTGAGGGAGATTCTGGCAAATACGAAGAGCGTTCACTTCAAGGAGAGCACCAACAGCTAGGACGACGTTTACTGAATCCCTACATCCTGTCGAAAAACGACGGAGCGACTAATCGCGAACCTCACACCAAGGAAATACTACCTCATTCTTTCATGCATCAAGAAGGGTTCACTCCGGGTTTATCACAACCATTCGATAAAGTGTTATCTCCTCTACTGACAGCTGGTCAGCTGTTTTCTCTTTGCAATCTCTTAGTCTGCCCCCATCCCCTCACTCTCGCTCGGGGGTATAGCTCAGTGGCAGAGCATTCGACTGCAGATCGAGAGGTCCCCGGTTCAACTCCGGGTGCCCCCTACGTTCTTTTGCTGTTTTCAAAATTATTTTCTTTGGAATTTTTTTTTAAGTTGAGCAGCTGAAATGAATTCAAGCATTTCTTAAAATCAAAAATCAACCTAGGTTGTTGCTCCAAAGACGAAGTATTTATGAAAAATTTCCGAGATTCGCATTCGTCTCTCGCCCCCGTCTCCTCGATTCCCTCATTTCTGTCAGAGAAGTGCGCATACATTATTTTTACAGAATCAATTTTTATGTTACAAGACAATTCGAACAACATAATGAAATTAGCAATAAAATGACCTATTAGAATGACAATGTAAGTGATATGTATTGTAAGTGATTTGTAAGTGAGTGATCGAGTTAAAATTCAACAGTAAATTAGCACAGGCGGGAATTACTCAAGATAATACACAATCAATTGATTCACGATTTGACATGGGCAACATTTAAAGGCAAAATTGTGATGCGATAGAAATGTGAACGGGACGGGGATAAGGGAATAGGGAGATTCCTGTAGGTTGTTTCACGACATCTCGATAAGCTGTCGTGCTTAGAAACCAGTAGATTGACCTGCAGAATGAAACCGTCATTTTAGACAATCGAGAACCCCCTATCGATAAATATTTATTAGAGTATCCATGCCCAACCTCCCGTCTCCAAATCAATCAACAACTACCGTACCCACTGTGCAACTCAAAACTACCATGACCAATTCATACACCAATCGATGGAACTTCTCTTGTTTTTGGCCCAGGCAACAACCGCTCTAATTGTGTAATGGGTGGGGAATGAAAATGGTAGGGAGAGAATACTCTGCGAGAAATGGCTGGGCCAAAAAACAGAGAAGTGCCCAATCGATATCTGCCGTGCCCCACTCATCCGTAAACATGACCGATAACTACCGCCCCTCCCTGATCCTCAGCCACACCACAACTCAATCGATATCTACCGTATCCACTCTGTAACTCAATCCTACCGTGTCCCGCTCATAAACACTCATCCAACAATCGATAGCTACCATACCCTACCAGCAACTCAATCGATAGCTACCGTATCCACTCTGTAACTCAATCCTACCGTGTCCCGCTCATAAACACTCATCCGACAATCGATAGCTACCATACCCTACCAGCAACTCAATCGCTAGCTACCATACCCACTTATCAATCGATAACTACCGTACCCTGTCCATCCATCAATCAATAACTACCATACCTCCGCTCTCCAGTCTTCTTCTCGTCGCGATTCTCTCGCTTCTCCTTGGCGTCTCGTGGTAGTTGACGGCGGGAGGTGCCAGCATCACTTCCTCCTCCTCGTCCTCACTCGACACGGACGGCGTCGTATTGATGTACACGCGGACGATGCGTGGTTCGGCCGCCTGCGTGAGTGCGACATTTTCGATTCGTCGCCAGTCGAAATTTCGACAGCGTGAGCGCAAGTCGGGAAACTTCGACCTGCTACCACACCACACTCACCGGCTGCTGATGGCGCGGGCGGCGTGCGGGCGGTGCGCCGGCGGGCGTCGACGATTGTCCGGAGAGGCGACGACGGGCCGCGGGTCCGGCGCCGGCCGCCGACACGCGGACGGCGTGCTGCTGCTGCTGCAATCAAGGATCTGATCATGTGTGCGTGCGTGCGTGAGTGTGCGATTTACCAAACGTCGATTGTTCAATTTTCGTCAGTGTGAGGCAGAGTGGGAAACGTCGTCCTCCTACCTACACTAGGAGACACTGTGCAACCCCCAACTCACCGGGCGGGGCGGGCGAGTCGAAGCGACGGACGTCACTTGGATCTGCAAATATCAATCAATAAGCAATACCGTAGCCGGGGTATCATAATGCACGCGTGAAACATAGACAAACGGTGTCCAACAAAACCCGACAGTTTCCTACAATACAACAACAAGTTGTGCAATTATACAACTCTAGATTGCGGCCGCAACTCACCGGGCGAATGATGTTGACGACGTGGGGTGGAGCTGGAGCCGGTGCTGCTGCAGCAGCATTCTCCGCCTGCTGACGAGCCTCGGCAGCCCGCCGAGCGAGGGCCGCTGAGGACGGCTGCAGCTGCTGCAAGATTGAGCCGATTCAGCACTGATCACCACACCAAATACGTTAGCCCATCAGTAGTTCGATACGTGAAACTCACGAATCGCGGGACTGCTCCGACGACGACAGGGCCGACCGTCGTCGCTGCTCCCATCACTGCTGCAGCTGCAGCAGTCGGCCGAGACACGGGGAACGTCGTCGCTCCATTGTTCAGCAGACGCTGCTGCTGCAAAGTCCGGGCATCCATTACCGCACGCGTTGATTAAAGATCGCAGACTAAAGATCAAAGATCAACTGCTCACCATGCGGGTCTGCGGCGGCGGTACGTCAGCGACGGACTGACGGCGAGAGGCGGCCGTCATCGATCTCTCGGCTGCACCTGCCGCCTGGCGGGCTGCTGCAGCTGCCGTTGGCTGCATCTGCAAGGTTCGAGTTATGCTATTGTTCCGAATACGGATCAGACATAGTTTCTGTTATAGACGACATAAAATACTCGTCACCATGGATTTTGCTGGCACATTTCATTTAGGAAGCTACTATCAATCTGTTTTTTTTTAATCCAAGGGCAATTTTGTGTTGGTGTTCCTATCAACTCACGAAGCGAGGCAGCTGTTGTCCGGCGGTGGAGGAGCGACGGGAGAGCTGCGCCCGGTTGGCTGCAGCTGCAGCTGCTGCGGCTGCACGGGCCGCCGCCTGACGAGCCGCGCGGGCTGCTGCCACCTCGGCTGCGCGCCCTGCAGACGACGCCGTCGCTCGTCCGGCATGAAAGGGCTCAGCCACCTGTCGAGCATGATCTTTGATCTCTGGGAATCGAGCGCTCCTGTCGCATTGATCCCCTGTTCACACAGTCTCTCGTCAGCCAGTGACAAAGCATGAACAATAGAACAGAACAGGAGAAGAAATGTGCCAGCAAAATCAGCGGTGGAATAACTTTCAAACCATACACTATCGTCAACAGTTTACAATCTGCCGTACTCTGGGTACCGTAATCTACCGTGCCCCGAGGCACTACCGTACTCACCGTATTTGGACGGCTCTGCGACCAGTCGTTGGGGTCCGGCTGCTGCACTCGCGGCGCGTCTCGAGGATCAGTGCTAAATCTGCTCAATCTTGCAGCAGCTGCAGCCGTCCTCCGCGAAGGCTGCAATGGAAATGGAAATGGATGGACGGTGCCTGTACTGGAGAGCCAAATTTTCCGGAGATCCTCAATAGCACCGGTCCTGGCATCGGCACACGTCTCGCACATCCACTCACTCTGTGCACGTAGATGCTGTCCACCTGCTGCGCCGCCGCTCTGGTTGCAGCATGCTGCAGCAGCAGCTGTGCGTGTCGCAGCTGCAGCAGGTCGAGCACAGGTAGCGCAGGTCGTGGTCTCATTGGCCCCACACGAACCTGCAATTTTAACATTATTAGACTAATTTAAAGAAGGTGTCCCACGAATATCTGGCTAACTGAGTTCTCAATGTGAGGTGGTGGGTCGCTGTTACCCGATAACACTTTCGAAACTCCCAAGTCACCATTTTTAGTTTGAACCGAGTTATGATCAATTGGCTGCGTGCCAAGTGACCCTGAAAAGCAGGCAACGAGCGAGGGAGCGTGCGGAATGAAGAGAGTCTCCCTCTCATTCCTCACTTTGCATAGTCGCCCGCGCGGTTCGTGGGACGCCTTCTTTAATATATAAAATAACTCAAAATTCAAACGCTCGCAAGTGTTAAAGTCCCAAAGCGAGTCACGTGTGTCACGAAACCGAAACGAAAATCTACCGTTAAAATGGCGAGCAGGAAAGAATCAATATCTACCGTATCCCTAACAGTTACAGTAATCAATATCTACCGTAATCCCCCCTCCCAGCTCACATTCCATTCTCCTCGTTCCACCTCCTGCAGCATGCGGGAGAGCACGCCGCGGCGAATCTGCAGTTTGTCCATCTCAGCCTGAAAATGTGCAAGGGAGGGTTACGGTAATCAATAATCAATACCAGGGGTCAAATGCACAGGTCATGAAACTCAAAATGTGGTGTGATTTTCCGAATATTTCAGACTTTTGGGCGTGTCGAGGCGAGGTTTCGGGAGATCTACCCTGATTTCGTGGAATGGTGGCATGCATTTCTCTAATGATTCTTCAAATTGACTTTAAAATGTGACAAGCACAAGTCCTTTTCGGAAGCGATATTTGACCCCTGATCGATACGGGTAGCCCCCAGATACCGTATTACCTTGATGTCGTCCGTGTACTCCGTGCCGCGTGCCTCGTTCTTCACCAATTCCTCGCAGCGGCCGAACTGCTCGCTGCAAGGGAGGAAAAATCGATAAACACCGTACTCCCTCATCGCTACCGTAACTCACTTCGTCTCACGCAGCAACCACTCCAGATTGGCCGGCTGCTCGTGTTGCATGAGATGCCGCTTGAGGGGCTGCAAAGGGAAGGGGCGTTACCGCACTCCACTCCGGCTACCGTACCTCACGAGCCCTAACGTACCCTCTGCTCTACCGTACTCCCCCCTCTCCTACCGTACCTCTCCACTGTCGACTACCGTACTCCCTCCTACCGTACCTCTCCACTGTCGACTACCGTACTCCCTCCTACCGTACCTCTCCACTGTCTAGTACCTTACTCCCCACTACCGTACCATTCCACTGTCGTTTGCCTCGTTGTTCATCATTTGGTGCTCCTGCAATTAAAATATTCATTTTTACGAGATTATCGATTACTCTACCATACCCCCCCCCTCCTACCGTACCTCTCCACTATCTAGTACCTTACTCCCCCTTCCCCTCCTACCGGACCTCTCCACAGTCGTGACTACCGTACCCCCCCTCCTACCGTACCTCTCCACTGTCTAGTACCTTACTCCCCACTACCGTACCATTCCACTGTCGACTACCGTACCCCCTCTCCTACCGTACCTCTCCACTATCGCCATACGGGAAGGCGGGCGGGGCGGATCGGCCTCGCTCGTCGACGACGGCCGTCGAGCGAGTGCGACACATTGGGCACGTCTGGTCGGTGCGCCACTGCAACGATCGATGAAGTACCTACCGTAATCCACTCTGATGGGCTAGGAAAGGTGACAAATTTAAAATTGCGGATTCCCTCATAGGCATTGGTGTGGTGTCACCTATTCAAAAAGACGACAGTTTTCTATTTGCGAATGTCCGAAGGAATACACATAGCCAATTTGCGGATGCCCCCACATTGTCACCTCTCCAGCTCACCAGTGGTAATCCAGCTACATACTGTGATCCACTACCCCTACAGTAGGCTACTTCCGTAATCCAACTACCGTATTACACGGTAGTTGGACCACTACATCGGCAAAAACAGAAGAATTGACCAGAAACTTATCCACCGAAAATGTAACTGCCTTCAAAAATTGTAATCGCCTGCCCATCTTAGACTGATTTCTTGACCTAAGTAACTGTCCCCCCTGCGAACCGACCGTTCTCGTCTCCATCCACTGTCGCTGGCACGAGTCGTGGAAGCGATGGGCGCAAGGGCGGAGGGTCGAAGCTCGCTGCAATCAATCCATCAATGCCATACCGTTTCATTGCCAACCGGCGACCGAAAATATACTGTAGTCTGAGACTAGTAGCAGAGGTCGTATGGCATAAAACCCGATTTTATAGTAGTTGCCAGCCAATTTCGCCCCCCCCTCCCCTTTGAACCAATAGCATTCCGGTTTCAGAAGCACAACAAGAATATGGTGGTCTGATATCCGGTCCGATTGCAACAAAAATGCATCGTTTCAGCACTGTGGTGGGCACATGCACCCACAGTTGAAGAGAACTTGCCCCATGAGTAAAACTTTTCTTTGAACCAATAACATTCCGGTTTCAAGCGTACAACAAGAAGAGCAATCATCCTCCTCTCCCCGCGCTCTCTCTCTAACCCGGAGCGTCTAGGAAACACTCTCTAAAGATCTAGCGACCGCAAAGCGCGCTCTGGAGTGCCGCTCACCTTTGCCGACAGGGGCATGCAGCAGATGACGCAGTCGTCCTCAATTGCGACGGGCGAGCCGCGCGTCGGCGTGGCGCGCGCGACGCGTCGGATGGGTGTCGCCATCCAGGCGGGAGTGCCGCGGGCGGGCGTCCGTGACGAGACGGGTGGCATTCCTGCAAGGTGATCGACCAATAAATGGGTTGTGGTACGGTAACCGAGCGAGACAAGATTACGGTGGCACTAGATCGATAACGGGAGGCGTGAAACACTAATGTACCGAGAAGGGAAGAGCGTTGGCGCCAACACGCGAAATCGAAGGAATCAAAGAGGAAGGAATCCAAGGGAAGAGGCACGTATGCTCGATCAATTCAGGGTGCAGTGAAAGATCATTGTGCCGGGAAAATTTGGGCACGGTAACAATAGATCGATCGCGAGTGGCATGAATCAAAAATGCGCCGGGAAGAGAAGATTGAACAGTACATGATGTCAGGCTATAATATCAGGCAAGCAAGCTATGAACGCGAATTTCACAGAATAGGAACTTGAATATACCCAGAACACACCTCTAAAGTTGAAAAGTGTTTGAAAAATTTTGAGTAGGAAAAATGACGTGCGGATAATTATCCGGACCTTTTCAACTGTGAGTACATCGAATCGATAGAGGGAAGGGAGGAAGACAAGACGCAGGGGAGGGAGAGCAATCAATATTCGAGGTAAGATGATGTGACAATAGATAACAAGAGACGCAAAGAAAGGATGTAGAGTATGGGGAGAAGCCAGGAGGCAAGGGAGATGGATCGATAATGTGCGTTACGGTGGGAAGGCTATGATAGAAGATATGAAACGGACCGTGTGCCAATAGACGAGATGGCTCTTGCATGCAAGAATAAAGGATTTCATCGAGTGATGAAATCTAGACAGCCAAAACCACGACACATGGGATAGAGGGCTCGCAAAGAGAAACGACGCGACGGAAAATCGATAACGCTGATGTCGTGGCAAGAGTACGGTAGGATCTACGGTAACAGTCACAATGAGCAGAGAGAAAGGCACATGCAACGCGTTCAAACGGGGGAAGGGATTCGAATGAAACTAGCAAACAAGGCAGGGGAGTCGATCGATGAGTGGAGGAAGGGAAGAGGGGGCAAGAGGGAGGGGGGAGTAATGCGCTCCTTGATCTACCTCCATTGGTCAAGAGATTAGAGACGAGGAATGAAGGGAAGGGGGGAGCTGTTTTTTTTTCCGATTCGCATATTCATATTGAATGATCCCCGTAGCCTACCGTACACCTCACACAGTTACATCGATTACTGCATCAGGCCAGTCACACAGCAAGAACACGTTTCATTAGATCTACTGGTAACAATGCGATACGTAATGAGAGACAGAAGAGAAGGGCACGAGAGAGTGCGATAGAACTACCGTAACCATGCAATCAATAACATTTTCTTTTGATAATCGCTCTCAATTCCCACGGCCCACGTGCCCATCATCCCTAACAATCTCGCCCTCTCTCCCTTTTCCCTGCTCTCTCGCCTCCTTCTGAATCTGATTGTGATTCACCACAAGCTGCAGTACACTGCATGAATCTCCCCCTTATAAACCCCCTCCCCCTTCGATTGTATCATTCCTCCCTGTTCTACCATGCAGTCGTCGACCCTTCTATGCCTACTCCTCATTGCAGTTCCGATGGTTGCTGGCCTCAACAGGGTATACGGTATAGTATTGATCTGTTACCCAAGGCAGCCACTTCTCTTCCCCTTCCCAATAAAATCAATTTATGCGCGTCAGTGCAACCTCTACTCTTCAAATAGGCCCTCGATACCGTAATCAGCGTTGGACTACCGTACCCCTCTCAGAGCGATATCGATTAAATTGGCCCTCACTACCGTAGTCATCCCTAATCTACTGTACTCCTCTCATGGCAATATCGATTAAATAGGCCCTCATTACCGTAGTCCTCCCTAATCCACCGTACTCTCAGGGTGATATCGACTACCTCACATGGGCGCGTGCTCGGTTTCGCAAGGATCTCTTCGCGCTAGTCCAGGACGCTAAATTGGAACAACCACTCAAGGTACCGTAACCCGGTGATCTACCGTATCGCACCGATTCCAATTTTATCCCCTCTTCCCGAACCCCTTAGCTACCGTAACCCCACAGATTATCGTCATGAACATTTTCATAATGTTGTCGGCATCGTGAAACTTGTGATAGTTTGAGAGGCGGCTCCATCACATGGCACACTTCTCCATTCTCCACCCCCCCCCCCCCTTTATTGATTAACAGTTCCATTTCTACCGTACCCTCTCAGGCGATTCACGATGACTTCTTCGCATGCAAATTGAACGCGACTGAAACGATCGGCAAAGTGCTCGACACCCTGCCTACCTTCTATCCCAGCGCGGCGGTCAAGTACCGCAATCTCAATGTAAGCTGTTAAAAATTATTACGATACCTAGAACAATCCCAGAACACCCAAGTCGACAGTTTCTAAACCCCGTACGCTTTCCCATACTCCCTGGTTCTTTTCTGATATTTTTTGCAAGAAAATCAATACCCCATCCACTACCGTAATCTCAGGGTCTCGGCGCGATGCTCGTCGGCATCGACCTATTGGAGATCGCGCGCAAGTGTCCCGCAAAGGCCTAGACTATCGTACCTCGTCGAATACAGTATTCCCGGTGCACTCGATAAAGCCATCGTCAACTGACTTATTTTTATCCGGCAGCATTCGTTCCGGCTGTTATGCCCATGCCAGTGCACAGTACAAACCGCGGAAAGATACAAAAAATGGGCTCCAAAATGCCGGACGTACTGTGGCTTTCCGTACCGTCACAGCTTCGTATCGCAATCAGATATTTGCCAACCCTCTCTTATCCCTGGTATCGTTCTGATTCCACTTGTTAGTCTAATTGAGATACATTAAACTGTAAAATATGCATCGCACCTCTGGACCGGTAACGATTATGTTCCACCGGGATAGCACTACATTTCTTCACATGACGTGGTGCTCAGGAAGTAATAGTAGTAACGATTGCGAAGGCGGACTCATAAATTCCTGCCTCGGCTCGTTAGCGGCGGCAAGCTCATTTGCAAGGGAATAGTTGACAGCAGCCTTCCCGCTTCTACATTTGTTATTTTCTCTCTTCTTTAGAGCTATTGGAACATTCGATAGATAGAGAGTCAGGCTGTTAGCCGTACCTCCATCTTCTCCTCATATCCGCATCACTTTCTCGTGTGCTTTCGCTCGCTCTCGAGCTCAAAATACGTAACGTGGGATTGAATCCCAGTCACCCTTTTTCTGTCGAGTGTAGTGACTTGTACAGCTAATGCTTACAAAACTATTGTATTCCTCTTGAATGTATCTTTTTTGCTCCCAACCGTATTACCGTCATCACGTGAACCATGAGCTATCTAGGCCAATTTGTTTTGACTGCCTTCTCTTCATTTAGATCTTTCAAGAACTGAGAGCAATAGATATCAAACATCGCGCGGAATCAACGAGAACAAACGAGCGCTGATTTCGTTCTTCGAAAATAGCTCAAATCAGCTCATTTTCCCACGCTTTTGCAGGGATCGCTACGTTTCTTTCGAATTAGCACCTTTGGTCTTTCAACGTTAATTGTCAGCAGTGTTAGTTTCAAGGAACAAACGTCGTTAACTTTCCCACGCTCTACATCTATTCGCCAGAGAACCGTGACAATTACCGCACACCTGTTCGATTTATGCTCGATAATCGGTTATTGAGCTTCTCAGGAACTTATTGTTCGTGATATTCGCCCTTTCTTCGCGATCACATGAAATTCAATACGCGGAAACAGCGCTAAATGTTAAGGAGCGACTCTTACACTTCCCATTGCACGATAATCTCATTTACACGTAGCACAGGCACTATTTTATAGTGCAACACACGTTTCGATCTCCATGCACTCTGCAAGCTTGAATGAAATTCATTCGGCGCTATCAACGTTACCCGAAACGCAAGTGAAATAATTGCGTTAATTGTGCCGCAAAACAAGCATTATTAGGTAGCATAGCCGAACCTGATGCTCTTACATGATCTCCAACGGTTTAGTAGGCACTAACGCAGTTTGAGACTTCTGACACCTCTATAGCCGTGATTTCCGTCGTGTGACGCATTTTCGAGCGATTTACCACGACGTTTCAGCTATGATTCCCAATACTAACAATAAGTCATTTCCTTTTTTTTCCAGATGCCGACACGATGAACCAATCGCTCGGTTATGGACTGCACATCGATCGCGATTTCGCAATTGACGCGCTCAAAATGCGAGTTATTATAACTATAACTAAAAATACCACACTCAACCCAGCTTTGTAACTACGAAAATGGTAATTCTTGCGATATTTTCATCCAGAAGCAGACTAGAAGACAGGAAGGGACTCTAGTCTGGAAAAACTACTCATTATCGCTCGCACTCCACTCCATCGCACTGCCAACAAATTCCGATTTCAGTGCCCAATACATCTATGCGGGGTTCGCGTTAGTGTTCATTCACCCGCTCGCCTTCTTTCTTATCTTGAAAAAGACTGCGCTGCTACAGAGGGAGCTCAAAGTCTGCTACTTCATCAACCAGGTATGGTGATCGAGCGAAAAATATTAATATCAGAGATATGAAACGCGACAAAACAAGTCAAATAAAATATGAAATTACGTCAACCTCGACCAAAATCGAAACGTAATGAGCGATTCGCACGGATTACGGAAGTCAAAACTGATTACCTGCAAGGAGATCAAATAGAGCAAGAAATATGACAAGAAATTACAATATTAATAAAGGTAAATCTCGAGAAAATCGATAACACTTCTAAAAAAAGAAAAATTTGCAAAGAAACTACAAACTACAAAATCAACTACAGTATACTTCTTTTTGTACAGTATTTTCACTCTATCATAGAGTGACTTTACTATAATTGAAAATTGAAAATTTTCGGGTTTTCTCGGTTGGTTTAGAATAATGGGCTATACACACTGCACAAAAACTATTATGAACCAGGAGCGGTAGCGATAAATGTAATATGATTCCGGCTATGGAAAAAAGACAATTCTTCAGGTGCAACTTGCCGCGCACGATGTGTGGGGTCTGCTGCTGTACCAGCTGCACCCAATACTACCGTACCCCACGATGTACTGTAGCGGGTTCGCGTGTGGCAGGGGATGGATCGGGGCAGGAACATGTATGGTGAGTGGGATACGGTAGTCGAGAAGGGTACGGTAGATTGGGCAAGCAATATTGACACAACAATTCCTTGTGTCTGCAATTGAGTCATTTTCATAATTTTTTTTGCACGTCCAGTATGTGGCTTCTATCAAATGCTCACAACGATTACGAAATAAACTTCCTTCTGACACATACTTGCGATTGATACCCTGCAAGATTGATTGTAATACCCTACCGTAACCCTTCCATAAATCAGTACACGTTCTTATGTGTATACCGTATCCTGACGTCAGTCAATCAATATCAGGCCCAAGAAAAAATCTATATTAGGCCATCGAAGCCTCTTTCACCGTTCACTCCATGATGCTCATCATTGCCACTCTTCACTTCATGAGCCAGCGAGTGCTCGAGCCAGGCAGTAGGCTGAAGCTCGGACCAATGTGAGCTACGATTTCATGACTTGCATGCTCATAGATAGATACACAAAGTGGAAATACAAGAGTGTCTCTGACAATGAGAGGTTGTTCAGACAATGAGGGCAACGAAGATGATTTTGTGAATGCGGTAGCTGTTCACTGTTCACCGATTTCACCGAGGGCAATCATCTTTTTTGCAGTGGCACATATCTCTTTCTGCTCTTCCTCTACCTCTTCCTTCTTCTCAACGTTGTCGGATGCGCCCTCTTCGCGCGGGATTCACCCGATCGGGAGAGGATTCTGAGAAGTGTAAGCAGTATTTGACGAGTTGTGTTTCACTTAGAATTCATTTACCTTGGTTCAACATGAGTTCAGTTTTATCGAATTATGTCTTTTCAGGAAAAATCATACAATTATTTTTGACGAATTATCGACGTCTATGTATTCTCTGTACTGATACATTCAACAACATTCCTCAACTTTTTAGACTCCCGATACCTAGTTTATCCGCCTAGCCTAACCATTTACCCAAATGAACTTAGCAATCGCAAATCTCTCTATGTTATTTGCTGTCCACTGTTCTTCATCTGAACCTAACATTTTTTAGAGAACGCAATGCATTTTTTGCTGATTATCTACAGGTTCCTAGACTAGACCTTTCGTTAGCGCCTGATCATTCATCTGACGATACATTTCAGACACCCGACCTCTCTTGGTTATCCAATCTCCACGGCGTAGTCATCGTCTTTGGCGAACTGCGAAACATCGGACAATTTCAATATCGTCAGTTCCTTATCATTCTGTGATCAAATGTTGCACAACACTCGGTAGATCGTAACGAAAGAAAAAAAATGAAGCATCCTTATAGGACTCCACTTGTCTCTGTCTCAGTTCTGGGTGTAATGTAAAGATCAGTGTTTGAATCCACGTCAGAAAACCAGCAGTTTCTACTGCAACTGTTGAAAAACAATTGCAGCCCTACAATTGCAGCTGTAACTGAATTACTTCCCATTAGGTTGTATCATATCTCACGATCCCAGATTAATTTGTAGCCTGCAGAGAAGGTTTTGAATCCTTACCGTGGCACGTAACGTAGCTAGAAATCACGAGAACAAGTTATCCTAACAACTCGCAATAACGTCAGCTAAAATTGTAGGCAAGGTTATGAAGTGAAAGTTATCCGCTGAGAATGGCAATGTTCAGAAAGAAGAGTAATGATTTTCATTCGAAACAAGAAAAACTAGTGCAAAGTCTGGCGTCGAATTCGGATTAGTAGGGAAAGTGCATAGTCATGAATCCCCTCTCCAGAAGTCTTCATGATCTTCGCTTCCATTCTCCTCATGCTCCCCGTTCGTCTCACCCTCGTCTCCATTGCCATCCGAGCACTCAAGAGGAAGAAGGTAATGTCAATGAGAAGGGCTGGTGGAATGACGAATTCTTTCTCTTTCGGTCACTCTTGTCATTAGTGAAAGAGTGCGCGAAATAACGAGACGGATTCTTCATTCTGACAGCCCTAGCAAAAACGAGTCCGCTTCGTACGTTTGCTGAGGATTATTCATGTTTAGTCAAAGATCAACGATCAAAGAATCAAAGATCAGAGACCTCGACCTCAAAGATCAAAGATCAACTCCTCTCAGTCATCCTTGCAGAATCTTTCCGACCGCACGCAGCACATGCAGGAACGACTGGTCAGCGTGCTGGTACGGCAGGTGATTAATTCATTAATTAATTTACCAAATCCTAACTGATATCATATCGGATAAACGTTCCTACTTATTATTCAACCTTTTCAGTTTATGTTCCAAATATTCGTGAGACTAGTTCTTCAAGTCACTTTTTGCTCCCATTGAACCGCTGATCTGCACGATCGCATTCACTGCCATGCTTATCGGCTATAAAGTTTGCGAAGTCCTGGAAAATCACACGGTATTAGTGCGTGCGCATGTTTTGTCTAGCGCACGATCAAAAATATTCCTGTAGCCATGCTACGAATAAATAGCCAACGTAGTGTATCTTATTATCGTTGTAATCTGATAAATATGCGAACAACAGACGACGTAGGATGCGTAGGGATTTGAGAAAAAAATGAAAGTTTACCGTTAGGGTTGCGATTCGAAAAGACTGATTTTAGAAAATAGAAATATTTTCAGACAGGAATGCTCTCCGTCTTCTACATCTACCCACAGATGGTATTTTAATTATTATTTAAAATAATTAAAATAAAATTAAGGTTATTTTCATCTTTATTTACGTTCCGCCCGATTGGTTGCCGCAGTTTGTCACGGCAGCAATTCGGCTGATGTGCATGGTACGTGTTTAGTTTTCGAGAGGAAAACTCATTCACATGATCGATGAAACTGGTTGTGTTTCACTCTTCACATAAGATGGGATGGGAATGCGATTCTTTGATTAATCGTGAATCTCGATGACAAAAAACCAATAACTAATATGAAGCCCTTGTCCGGTCGCATCTCTATTATTGTGAAACGATACCTCGAGTATGCAACACTGATTGCGTCTAGGCATCACGTTTCTTTCCCATTGCTTCCGAGAAGAAAGCATTAGGACAACGTGCACTCCGATAACATTTCCCCGATATAAGTCACGGTAAACTAATTTTTTTGACAATATGAGTAACGTTACTGGTCTCATACTAATTTATGACAAAAAAATAGTGTTTTTTTAATTGTCAAGTTTTCAGGACAGAAAAATGGGCAAAAATTTTTTTCATTTTTTTGTCAAGATTTCGATCTTCAAATCTTGGCAAATTCAGATTTGTTTATTTGACATAATTTCGAGATCGAAATATTGTCATTTTTTCTCGATATTTTTCCAATCTCATTTGTAATAATTTTATTGTCTGTTTTTTCCATAATATTAATATTTATTCATAATGCTCAGTATTCATCAGATAATTCATCTTCTTGCATTGAAGGAGCTTTACGCTTTCGTTGCACAGGTTTCACTTGCTTCATATCTTTATGTCTTCTCGACGTTGGAAATCCCTTTGAAGCCAAATGAACAGCGATCTATAAATTTAATATTGTCAATCTTTGAGTTTAGTAACTTATGACGAGACCTCTGTTTCTTTAAGAAACCCCGAATGAATAATTGGAGAGGGAGCAACGGTATTATGTTTCACTGCTTCAATGACAGAATCGAAAGTATCTGAAACGTAAACAATAAATATCTTTGAACAGGACTAAAAAAATAAAAACAAAGAAAATGAGTGAAAACTCACTGACTGATGTGATCATACTCTCAACCGTTTCCAATTCTTTTACACTCGAGTTGCTCAGGAATGGCCGACACGCATTAAGGATAATTTTCGCCGCTTGTTTTGCTTTTTCATAATCCGGCTCCAGGTTACTCACAGTACTGTTGCGGATCACTTCACATGATTCAGCCTGATAATCAAGAAGCTCAACTTGAAGTCACATTTAATTGGCTCACGTTTAACGAAGTCATGTATCCATCGGAAGAGTCGATGCCGTCTGCTCTAAGTTGTTCCGCAGCGATTGTCAATGAATCAAAAGGCTTGAATATTATTCCATTGCCTGAGAGTTGAATATTTCAGTATTGTTTAGGGATTCAATTACCTGATGTCTTCCTGAATATAAATGCACCAGCCGGGGCCGCGCGCCTCCGGCGCGCTTTCCGGCTGGATAACGCCGGGTTGTATGCTTAGTTGGGTTGTGCGATGAACCTTCTAGAAGCCGCTGGGCCTGTCCCAGTCATTTCGAACATTCTAGAAGCCGCTGG